>JAQZBX010002623.1:0-70588 GCA_029593785.1 Cabassous unicinctus
GCATTTAAGTTAGCCTTATATGTGACTGTTTGCTTCTGATGTTGTCCTTATGGTATAAAACACTTTGAAAGCAATCTCTACCAGGACTGAATTTGGCAATCCTACCATTTCTGAGGTCCTCTCTGTGTCTAAGAAGTTAACCTTCCAATTATATGAGTCAGATATTGAGAATGAAGTAGGTACTTATAAATAGCCCCTGGGTTGTCCTTGGCCATCTATTCCTGTGAGTACTTGGTGGTGAGGAAATTGGCCCTGGCTTTGCCACCTGAGGTAGGGGCACCCTGCATAAAAGCTACACCTCTCTGGGTTTGGGGTGGGGATGTGATTTCTGTGAGATCTAATGGCAATTTAGATCTGTTTTCTTTCCCCTGATATGGAGGTTTTGGAGGTATAAGAGCAGTGGCATTCTCAATTCTTGACATACTTGAGAAAAGAATAGTATCTAAGATATCATCAGTTGAGTTAGAGTCTGGGAGGGTTTTTCTTCTGATTCCTATTCCCCTTGTTTTCACAATTATTTCACTCCAGCTTTTGTACAGTGAGTTAACTAATTCCTTAGCCAGCTGGGGTGGCTTGTGCTGACCATTTCTGCTCACCTTCTAATGCATTTTGAGACCAGACTTCCTTACAAAAGGGGATCATTCTCATTTTTTTTAACTTTATTTTGTACATTTAATAATTGAAAATGATGAATAAATATATATATTTCTCAATTAAATGTATGGATACATATAAAAAATTTGAATCAAACAATATGTAACACAATATATTTGGTTCATAGTAATGCATTCATATAATATTTGTCCTTTTGTGTCTGGCTTGCTTCACTCAGCATAATGTCCTCCAGGTTCATTCATGTTGTCATATGCTTTACAACTTCATTTCTTCTCACAGCTGCATAAGAGTGCATCATAGGAATAGACCACAGTTTGTTTATTGATTCATCTGTTGATGGACACCTGGGTTGTTTCCATCTTCTGGCAGTGGTCAATAATGTTGCTATGAACATCAGTGTTCAGATATCTGTTTGTGTGCCTCTCAGTTCTTCTGGGTATATACCCAGTAGTGGTATTGCCAGGTCATATGGCAAGTCTATATTTAACTACTTTAGGAACTGCCAAACAGTATTCCACAGTGGCTATACCATTCTGCATTCTCACAAACAGTGAAGAAGTGTTCCTATCTCTCCACATCCTCTCCAACACTTGTAGTTCTCTTTGTTTTTAATACTTGCCCTCCTGATAAGTGTGAAATTATATCTCATTGTAGTTTTGATTTGCATTTCCCTAATCATGAGTGATGTTGAACATTTCTTCTTTTTTTTTTGCCATTTGTATTTTTTCTTTGGAAAAATGCCTATTCAAATCTTTTGCCCATTTTTCACTTGTGTCATTTGTCATTTTATTGTTGACGTGTAACATCTATTTATATATCCTGGTTCTTAAACCTTTATCAGATATATGATTTTCCAATACATTTTCCCATTGTGTTGGCTGCCTTTTCACTCTTTTGAAAAGACCCTGTGAGGTGCAAAAGTAATTTTGAGGAGGTCCCATTTATCTATTTTTTCTTTTGTTGCACATGTTTTTGTTGTAAGTTCCAAGAACCACCACCTACTACAAGGTCTTGAAGATGTTTCCCTACATTTTCTTCTAGTATTTTTATGGTCCTGGCTTTTATATTTAGATGTTTGATTCACTTTGAGTTGATTCTTTTATGGGGGTGAGATAGGGGGCCTCTTTAATACTGTTGGTTATAGGTATCCAGTTCTACCAACATTATTGGTTGAAGAGACTGTTTTTAACCACTAACATGGATTTGGTAGGTTTGTCAAAAACCAGTTGACTACATAGGTGAGGTGGATCATTCTCTTTATAGTCATAGGTTCTGTTAGAGAGCCCCCCTTACAAGGTTTGCAATGATTAACAGGTCATAAGGCTGTGAAACCATAGCTCTGTGATATAAATTGAAGAAAGACAGCCTCCAGCCATAACCCAAATGACCAATTGAACCAAACCATCACCCATGAGGCAGCCCATCCCCTCCCAAGAATAAAGAAAATGGAGCACATAAAGGCCATCACCCCCTCCAGGCCCAAACATCACCAACCCCTCCCACATTCCAAGTCCTCCTAGCCCACTTCCCCCTGACCATTTGGCCCCAGGTGGTACTCAGATACCCACCTATTGTTGTACTGAATAAAGTCATATCCACCCTCCAAGGGTAGGCTGAAGTTTCTTTTCAGACCCCCACCATGCTGGCAGGGGGGCTGAATTCTATTCTTCAGAAACCCTGCCATTAGCAGAGCTTCCCAATAAACTTTCTGCCTGCAATTGTCAGTCTCTGTGTCCCAGTGAGCACCGTATTTCTCTAACATTTGGTGCCAAAACCTGGGTCAGGGGTCACTGGGACTGGCTGATTGGTGAAGAATTTCCACCCTGCCACTGCCAAGACAATCCATCCAACATCAAACACTGAATCATAGTTGGGTGTGTCAAGGATTTCTCCACAAAAGGATCTTGCTCTCTCTCTCTCTTTCCTTTTTCCATTGTGCAGGACAACCCATCAAAAACCTAAAAACCTAGTGCTAGGTCAGTGATCCTCACTGTCCCTCAGGGCCATGGTGGGTGGGAGGCCTGTGTCCTTGTGGACACATCTCCATGGCTCTGGAGATGTCTGGCTCCAAGCATGGTCTCCTGTTTCCTTGGGTGATTTCTGAATGATTCGGGGACACCTGTCTCACTTGGAATCTCCCCTGTTCTTTCCTTTCTAGAAATCCTTAGGTACCCATGCCACCTAAAATCGAGAATTGAATTTTGCCTCCCCAAAAAATGCCTCTGGGCTGTCTCCTTCATAATCTTACATCTCTAAACCCAGAAGGAGATATCAGACCTAAAAAGCTCATTTTATACTTGATCTCTTTGTGGCTGCAAAACAAACTGGCAAATGAAACTCAAAGGCCATAGAACAGCACTTTACAGTTCCAAATCATCTGAGACTTAGAGAATTCCACCCAGTGCACCAGCAAGTGGTCAAAAATTCCTTATGTTCAGGCATTTTTTTTTCCTTCATACTCATCTCTCCCATTGTCAATCCTGTTCCTCTTATCAGATGCTTCTTTTATAGCAAAAACCCTCTTAGAAACTTTCCTTCTCCTCCTCTCTCACATCGCCTACCACCTCTGAAAATCTCAACTTTATCTACCAGACAAAGCTCCTCCCATACCTTCTCATACAGGTGTGGGCCAGTGCTCACCTCTCCTCCCCTACCCACCCCTCCCTGCCTTCTGCACACAGAAAACCCTTCTTCCAACTCTGATCCCCCTGATCACGCCCCTCCTCACTGCCATATACCTCAACAGCTCCCCTCTGAACTTATTTCTTCCTCCCATTCACTCATACCTCTCGTTGAACACACTGCCTTCTCCTTACCCACCACCCACTCTCAAGCCCAACTCCCCAATTTTCAGCCTCCTTCTCCAGCTCCTCTCCTTGATCTCCAGAATGTGTCCCAGGCAGAAAGCATTATGCATGTTCACATCCCCTTCTCCCTCTCTGATCTCTCCCAAGTCAAGCACAATCTCAGGTCCTATTCCTCTGATCCTTCTCATCTTATAAAAAATTTCAACACCCAGCTGTCCCTAATAATCTTACTTAACAAACCTACAATTGCTCACCTCTTACAAGTAATTTTTTAGCTAACTCCTAAGTCTAAGTGCACTTCTAAAAAGCAATGATCCAAAATATATGTGTTAAATACCTTTCTATCTAAACTGCTGAGTTAAAGCATAACTGCATTTATAATGCTCAAGTATTCCTAATTGTTGCTGATTACTAGTAAAAGTGTTTAAATCTTCAAAGCAATAAAATCAAAGATATAAAATAATGAAAAGCCTAAAAATAGTCATACCAAATGAGTAAGAATTATGTCAAGTTAATGAACTTTAAGTTTCTGTCATTGTGTCATAACATTTGTTGTGTTTGTCTGTTTGTTCAGTGTATATTTCAATACCTTCAGATGGTAATTTTAAATTGAAAAATGAAAATTCTTAAAAGAGATCCATTCAAATGGCCAAAAATTAAATAAGCACTTGTATTAATAAATAAATATGAATGTGAATAAGATAAATTTGCATTACGTATATTAAATCTTAAAAGTGATGAAAATGAAAGTCCTGACTAAGGAAATTACTACAAATCTCTCGATAAAAAATGGTTGTTGTGGTCTTGACAGGAAGTAACTATACTCTGTGTGGTCCTGAATGGTTATAAGTGTTTGCAGAAGCATGGCTTGAGCTGGGATGTCTGAATGGCTGATTACAGGGACTCATTGAGGAGCAGAGACTTATGTTGCAAAGCAGGATGACCATCAAGGCCACCCCAATCTGCGCATGAAAGTGGTGACAGGGAGAATATAATCCTTCCATTGGAAATCTTGGTTTTCATAAAATAATGGGGAAAGTAGTTTTTCCTGCACTGCTAAAATAAAATACCTGTTAATTAATGTAATCATGGTTATTGTATGCTCTAAGAAATTTGCTTTGAGACAGTTCTCAAGATCATTTTAGTAACTTATGTATGTAAGGTGCATAGAATACATTTTTATTATTAAAGAAAAAGACAGTAATTTTGTCCTAGAATGAAATGACTGGTTATAAAGAAAAGTTAAAATATAAAACAAAACCTGAATGAATACAGAAAGTGCTGAAGGTCCATAAAAATGAAATTTTTGCAGTTGAGTAAAATTTATTAGGTCTAACTATAAAGTTTTAAAAGCTGTAATATCAAATAGTATACTGATGCAAAGTTAAAATTTTGTTCTTTCTCTGTTAAAATAACAAAATTCTCCAAACCAGTGGTCTGTTTCAGCAAAAGATTGGAAAACGTCTTTCTCCTGACTAATCAGTATACAAAAGAAAATATCTCTTTTATCAGAATAGCTTCTTATACTCTAACCTTATAATTTCCTTGGCTCTTTAAGAAAAATAAATCTTATCACTTTTAAAAGATTATAATGTTCAAACCAGTTTTCTCAGAGTCAAACGCAGAAAAATTTCTTCCACCTTGGGAAAAGTGAAATAATGGAATAGTATAGTTCATTTGATAAATTATAAGTTGAAAGGAAGGCATTCAAAAGAGTTATTAAATTAACAGTGATTCTTTAACCCTCTATTGATCCAAGTTGTATCAGTAAAATGTTCATATGAATACTTAAAGAGTACATAAAATTCCTGAAAATTTAAAAATATTTTGGCATAATATTAGGTGAAGTATAGTGTTGTTAATCATGGTTTTAATTATTTTTTTTCAAAATGATATGTGTCAGAGAAACAACCTCCCTGCCTAAAAATCAAGAGATGGATTCTTTAGAAAATTTTCACCTCCTCCACTAAATAATCAGCACTATGGCTGCAGTAAAGAGTGGCCATTGAATGATGCCAGAGGTGGTGCATAAAAGTAGACTATCATGAATTGAAGTAAGACCACTGCTGTCTGCAGCAGTCCCAAATATTTCAAGACAGTTGCAAAATTTGATATCTGATTATGTCACTATCACTTTGTTTTAAAATTTGCTAAGGCTTTCTTTAGTGTCTCTTCAGGCAAATCAAGCCAGCCTGCTTTCACCTTTATGTGAGAGGCCATTGGTGGATTTTGAATCTTCCCCAAGGCTGTGTGCATAGCCCAACCATCTGACCTGGCCTTGTGGCAAAGATTATGGCTGTATGGGAAAACCTGTGGCTGTAAATCAATTGGTGATATTATGTTAACCACTAATCCTTTATTCAGAATTAAAAGAGGCATCAGAGACAATGGTATCTTATCTCAAGAGCCTGAGATGGGCAAACAATTGTGACAAGCTACAAAGCCCTGGTTGTGTATCAAATACTTAAATGTTGTTTAGTAATTTAAAAAATTTATCTTCTGCTGTAATTGACAAAGTACAATATTTTTCCTATTAATAGAGTTTATAGTATTGTTGGGATACTGAAAACCCTTCAACCCTCATTTAGCTCAGATATTAAAACCATTGTATGTGTTAATCAGAAAAGGCTGTGCATGGAAATGAGAAAACCCTCAGCAGGCTGCCTTTTAGAAAAAGAATAAAGAGGGAAATAACACAAGTTTAAGCAGTAAGGGGGATGGTGAACCTTAACTTAGCCTCTAAATTGAAAGCAGCCAGTATCAATATTGGCTTTCAGTGGGGTTTGTGAGAGAGCTTTGTTACAATTATGAGAAGAAACCAAAGTACAAGAGAGGAACAATGAACTGTTGTGGGCTGCCCTCTGTAGGGAAGAAAGATCTGTGGAAGAACATCTGGGAAACCTGCCAGCAGTGACAGGTAACTGTCTATCATGTCCCTGCACCGTCCTCTAACATCTCTCTTCGGACTGCTGAGGCAGAAGCCCTTATGAAGATCCAGAGCCTTACCATTGAGACCCAAAAGCAGCAGAGTGGCTTCACCAAAAATTCGAGTATCGTGGATACCAGACCTTGTGCTGCCTAGCCCAACAGTTCCAACTGCCTGTCACTCACCAGCAGGTCATGAACATCACCCACAAATGTCCTTTGTGCTCACTCCAATGACTGTGACATTAGTTCCCTCCTGCTCTCAGAAGGGGCAATGTCTGCTTACAGTGCTGCAGACACTACACTGGAACTCTTGTAATTCAGAACTGTGGGCTGTAGACATAGTGCCAGTTAAGATGCTAACAGCAGAACCAATGAAGACACTAAATTCACAAGTTAAATTGCAGCCACCCCACAGCCCAAAAAGGGGAAATGATAATAATTTATTGTTGCCTATGTCTCAAACTCTTACAAACTGGGAGATAATAAAACCATTTTAACCATAGGCCTATGCAGCCCTCTGGTTGGGAATCTTAAATCCAAGAAAAATAAAAAATAAAACACTCAAAAACACTGTCACGAAACCACTGTTAATAATATAAAGTGTCCTAGTGCTGCTAAAACTCTATGTATTTAAGCCCACCAAATTATGTAATTTCACTGTCAACCATCAATGTTCAATGTTGGGTATACCAACTTATTATTCCTTCTCCTCAGCCTACTGGACGTGATACCCTCACAACCCACCTTAAATGTCATGGGCAGGTAGAAGAAAATATTAAAATTTCAAAGGATAACATAGAGATCATTCAGAGGGACCAAGACAGGAGCTATGGAAATTAATCCTGGTTATCCTAATTTCTCTCTTACTATTCCTCACCCCTAAAATCAATACTTTTACCCAGTATAACACCACCACTGCTATTATTGCTGCTTCCTTTTGAGTCCTTGTCTCTTACAGCTTCTTGTCCTTGTCACACGCTGATTTGTATAATCAACAGCTCAGGAATATGTGAAGAGCATCTTCTTGCTACATGAACATCAATACCCACCTCTTCAGGACCAGAAATCAGAACCCACTGGACAGAACAGATGGGATCTCTTTACTGCCCCATAACAGCAGGAAGTAGACTGTGTTGATGTCCCACATCCCATCACCCTTCGTGCTGCACAGTATTCCCATTACTTAGGTGCTTCATCATATATATATATAATCAAAGAGTTCGAGATGTTAGAGGTCCCCCCTTATGAGGTTTGCAATGATTAAGAGGTCATAAGACCATGATTCAATACCTCTGTGACATAAATTGAAGAAGGAGCCTCCAGCCATAACCCACCTGACCGACTGAGCAAGCCATCCCTTATGAGGCAGCTCAACCCCTCCCAAGAATAAAAAAAATGGAGCAGATAAGGTCCACCGACCCCTCCTATCCCAAGCTCCACCAACCCTTCCCATTTTCCAAGACCTCCTAGCCCACCTCCCTGTGGCCATTTGGCCCCAGGCTGTACCTGGTTTCCAACCAATTGATGTACTGTATAAAGTCATACCCACCCTCCAGGGGCAGACTGAGGTCTCTCTTCAGACCCCCACCATGCCAGCAGGGGTGGGCTGAAGTCTATTTTTCAGAAAACCCAGCATTGGAGTACTTACCAATAAAATTTGTGCCTACAATTGTCAGTCTCTGCGTCCCAGTGAGCACCGTTTTTCTCTAACAGGTTCAAACCCAAATTATTCCCAATATTTCTCGAGACAGCCTAGTGGTTTGCATTTTCCCTTCACTTGAAAACTTTGGTTATATCCCATTCTACTTAAAGTACAGAATCCAGGCCTAGGCAACCAAGCTCAACAACACTTCCTTACACCACGGCTTCTTTTTTCCCTACTCATTTCAGGCCTAAAAGCTAAGCATGACAAAATGCCACTTACAGTTTTGGCAAGAACTGAGTTTCTGCTGAGAATAATGAGACTAACACAAATACACACACACAACAAACACAGACCAGAACCTCTTTTATTCATGCTCCTTGCCTTTAGGGACCCTAGATGCCTGAAGCAAGAACCTCCCATTTGACTCTTAGTGTAAAGCACTCCAGAGGCCACAGTGCCTGGATACATGGGTGTCTTACCTCAGGGGCCCAGGAATCCACTGAACAGCAGCATTCTCACAGGATGATATGTGCCATATTGGAGAGGGCCAGGGTGGTCCTCAGCTTGCATTCTGCACACTTACATTCTACAACCCTCTCTTCCATGAAAATCCCTGAATGGCAAATGAATGCCAAAATAGACAGACTCACCAACTAGGCTAGGAAGGAAACCTGGCTTTATTCACTGGCGGGAGACTGGAGATGTATAATCTCAAATCAGCCTCCCTCTTAAGGGCTTTTCTCAGAGCCTTTACACTGGTGGAAGAAAGGAAGTTAATCATTAGGGTGGCATCTCCAAGACAGGTCTGGAAAAATTTGTTTTTTCTTTCACAGTTAATCTTAAAATATTCATGGTACCTGGTGTCAGGTAATCTTGGGGTGATAAGGATGGGGGTGGTACGGATTGGAAGGTATATACAATGACAGAGTGAAGATACAGCTGCAAGTAAAGATAATGAGTGAGGAAGTGCATGATTATACCTTGTTTGGGTTAGCTCAGTGTGGTTAATGTTAAATCTGTAGCTTTGCCTGCCTCCTGATATCTGAGCAAGTTACATAAATTTTTCTAACATTATAAGTTATGGTACAATGCTTTAATATTTAAGCTATACTGGGTTGTTCTAGTACTACACTTTGTCCTCTAAAAGAGTAAAGTGACTTTCAAGGCATTTGCCAGGACTGCTCCCGGTATGTGAGTTGTTTCAATTGTCCACATCTTTAGGTGAAATAAATCTAATAATAGGAAATAAGGGTGTAGAGGCTCTAATAGATACTGGGACCACCTTCTCTGCCTTAAATCACACCATATTCATTAATCCTCTCCCCCAGAGTACAGAAACCTTTCAAATGATGGGAGGTTCCAACCAACCCATGACTGTCTTTAATTCTCCCAATTCCCTTTCACTGAGGACATTTATAAGACACTAATCAATTTTCACCACCACCTCTGCCCTAATTTACCTTCCAGGAAGAGTTTCCTTTGATTATTCTGAGCACACTTATCTTTCTCCTAAAATGTGCAAATTAATTTAGCACTCCTTGAACCATATTCAACAGACCATGCTAAGGAATCAATTCCAATGCCTTTTGCTAATCTTTCAGTTGAAGAATTGAAATTTAACCACCACCCTCTTTTGGATACTATTTCTACCCATTTAAGGTCCATACCTCAACTGAAATGGGCCACATTCTTTCTGCTTCACCTATCTCTGCCCAGAAGTCCTCCTCCTAGTCCTTAACTGAATTCAAAGCATTCTAACTTTCCCTCTCTCACGA
Organism: Cabassous unicinctus; assembly: GCA_029593785.1. Taxonomy (NCBI): domain Eukaryota; kingdom Metazoa; phylum Chordata; class Mammalia; order Cingulata; family Chlamyphoridae; genus Cabassous; species Cabassous unicinctus. The sequence continues at coordinate 9,771 of JAQZBX010002623.1, forward strand.
CCAAATATCAAATAAGAGGATTTTAGGTTTTGCAGGATGTCATAAAAATTGGTTTCCAAATATTTCTTTGATGGCTCAAGCTTTGTATGCCATCTTTAAGCTAACCTAATTGAGCCCCTTAAATGGGGTGAAATTAGTCAAAGTTCCTTCAATGAAATAAAACATAGTTGGCTGGAAATCCTGCTCTGGGCAACCTATTTACAAATTACCATTTTTACTCCTTTTCTATGAACAAGAAGGGAATGTCTTAGGCTTGCTTACACAAAAGCATAGAGACCAACATAGACTTCTGAGATAGTATATCCAGCAGTTAAATGCCTTAGCCAATGGACGCCCCTTGTATGAGGTCCAATGTTGTCACAGCAAATCTTCTAGAATCATTCAAAGAATTAATTATGGGATCTCCATTAGCTATTTATGTCCCTCATTCTGTTGAAGCCCTTTCTACCAACTGGTTAACTTTTTTTCAAATTCTCTTACTTTTCCTTCCCAATGTCTCCTTTGTTCATTTTCACAACCTTAATCCTGATACTTCACTTCTTGCTATTTCTGAAGAAACCCGTCATAGCTGCATGGCTTTAACTGACCCATTGATAACACTTCTTCTGGATTTACAAGAAATCCCAATTGATAATACAGATGTTATCTGGTATACAGGTGGTTGCTACCATAAAGAGAGCTCAAGAATCTATCATTTTGGATACACTAATACCTATAACCATGAAATAATAGAAGTAAATCCCTTACATAATTATATGTCATTCCAGCAACCTGAAGGTTTTGCCCTCAAGAGAGGTTGTATATTTGCAGAAGGAAAAACAGCAAATATATACACAGATAATAGTATGCCTTAGGGATTTGTCTGGCAGAGACAATATATCCTTCCAAAGTTTGATGGGCATTTAAGACTAGAAAGTGAAGCAAGCCTCTCCATATACTAAAATAGTAGCATTTCATTAGGGAGCTTACAGACTGGGAAGTTGATGCTGCGTGTCTGCAGGGTTTTTATTGTAGTGCTTTACACTGCCCAACAGGTTACAGAGAGTTATATAGGGTAAGAGTAAAGAAGGCCCAGAGCCAAGTCAGGGCTTTCAGGATCATAAATAAGTCTCTTTGAGGTTACTGATACTTAGTAGGAGTAGATTTAATTCAGAAACCTATTATGCTTAGAGATATGCAAGTGCTTTTTATGATGCACTTGTGGGGGCTTGCCTTACCTAGGAATTTACAGCTTCTCTGATTTATGGCATCACATTCCACCCCTCAAAAACACCAATTTAAACATTCTACAACTCTCTATTCCATGAAAATCCCTGATTAGCAATTGAATGGCACGTCTGGAGGCAGAATCCTCAAGAAAAATGTAAGGCACAGTTACTAACACCTATGCCTGGTAATGTCAATAGGAAAATTGATAAAGCAGATCCCCAAATTCTGTTAGGCTGAAAGGCAAGTCTGTCAAAGCTATTCCATCTCCAGTAGAAATCTGCAACTCTCCACGCAACCAGAATTCATTCTGGTTATGAATTGAAGTCACATGGATTTCCCATTTCAGGAATTCGTTTCCTTTTTTATTTATTTTTTGGTAAAGTTTAGAAATATTAACCAATGATCAAAATACAAGATGTTTAGTAGGAATTGACATGAGGGGGTCATGACTGTTCAGTAATATGCAAGTTACAGGCCCATCTCCTGAGAATATATTTCCTAACATTGATTCTTCCCCAGGGAATTGTACCAAAGTTTAGCCCCGAAGGGTTCTAGGGCATTGAGTAGGGCATTATATCATGGAGCCTGTGCATGAAGCCATAATAGGTGTGTCACTTCTGTCCCAGTTTCTATAGAGGAGTCTGTCTGTAAACTAGAGCAATGGAGACCTTCTACATATATGATAGGAGTCAGAGTTATTGCTAATTCCTTTCCCTGTCCCCTGGAAATAAGAATATCTATACACTTGGGTGACATTTTCTGGTGTAAGCCCCACCAAATTTGGTGGGTGCTTTTGTGTATGACCTGTGGCAATATTACTATGAGTCACTGCTCAGTTATAATTGGAGGAATAACTTTTTCTGGCATCAGGACTTACTGCTGATGGAGTGGACATTGGGGTCCTGAAACATTCATATCCTGAGGTTTGTCCAGTCACCAGTGTACTATTTATTAGCCTAATTGCTTCCTGTACATGTGTTGTCCACCCATGCAGTCAGTGATTTGAAGATAGCTAATATAGGGGTTGTTTTAAAATACCATTCTTGTTTCTATCAAATCAGTAGCCTGGGAGTTGTATTGCAGGTGAAAGGACCAGGCAATTTCTCTCTTTTTTAAATATACTTTTTATTTTTAAAAGATACTTAGATTACATAAATGTTACACAAAAAAATATAGGGATTCCCATATACCCCACTCCCCTCACCTCTCACAAACTCTCACATAAACAACATCCTTCATTAGTGTGGCACATTCATTGCAATTGATAAAAGCATCCTGGGGCATTGCCACTGAGCTTGGATCATAGTTCACATTGTTGTTTATACTCTCTCCCACACAATTCTGCAGGCTGTGGGAAGATATATAATGGCTTATATCTGTCATTGCAATGTCATTCAGGATGATTCCCAGGTCCTGAAAAAGACCCTGTATTACACCTGTTTTTCCCTCTCCCTGCTCCCAGATCCTCCAGTGGCCACTGCCTCCATATCAGTGTTGTACTTTCTTCAATTATTCGAATCCCAGTAGGTCTATAGTAGAATACAGTAAGTCCACTCTAGTCCATAGTTCATAACCCAATCCTGAGGATTCTGGGATGGTGATGTCACTCTAACTCTAATTGAGAGGGGACTTTGATCCAATACAGGCAATGGATGGAACTCTCTTACTTGCAGTTGTAGGCTCTCTCATTTCCTTGGTACGGTGGCTGTCAAACCTCACCTCCCTGTTAGCGGTCCTGGGTGCGTCCAATGAACTGGAGAGTAGTGTTACAACTCCACAGAGGCTCAAACCCTTGTGGCACATAGACAGCCCAAAGATTCAAGTCTCTCATCTTGCATATTACTCTCATATTACATCTACCAACTCCAGCACCAAGTATGGTTTCAACTAGAAAGGACAGGTGAACCATGTGTAAAGAAGCCATACCTGATTCCAACTCTATCACTCTCAGGAGCAAAACTCCAAAGTTGGGTTCACTGACAAGGTACCAAACTCCAGAGCTATCTGCCCTGACCACAAGACCTGTGTGCCTCCAGAACCTTCAGGAGCCCCACTATATTGAGAAGTATCCACTTTGGCAGGCTATGAAATCCTGCTGAGATGTGCTTAAGTGTTACCTCTGGGATGACCTCCGACTCACTTTGAAGTCTCTTTGCCATATAAGCTCATTTGTCTTTACCATTTCCCCCTTTTATTCAAAGTCTTTTTCCATGTAGTGGTTATCAAACTCACCACACACAATTTCTCTTTCTTGGACCAAGTCTTGCACTTGGTGAACTGTAAAATGGGTGCCTTGGTAACTAACAATGTGCTGTGGATACCCACACATACAGGAAAATTTTTCAAGTCCTAGTATTGTTGAGGCTCGATTTGCTTGTCATCATCCAAAACCCTGAAAAATGCCTTAAACAATATCTACATAGCTTGGTGTTTACTTTTTTCCATCTGACAGAGGAGGCGGTCCTAAATATTGTATTTTTCAGCATTTCTTGGCTTGTATTCACTATGGTATCTGCCCCATATTATGGAGTAGAGGGTGCATCCATTGAGCACATGTTGGACAGGACTCACTGGCTGTAAAGACATCACTATATTTCAAGGGCAGATGTAATCTTTTACATGCTTCACCATACATTCTTAGAACCCTTCTGTCCCTATTTATAGTATAGCCAATCTGCTTGATCAGGGTTTCCAGCAACCCATCTAATTTTAGCTAATGTTTTGGCTTCCAGGTTTCCCAGAAGCATGAGTGAAATATGGGCTGGAATATGCCAAATTGTTATTTTGGCATTTTTTTTTAACCCTAACCCGAATATCTTCTCAGAGGTCTTTACCTCATATGTCCGATCTAGCTATGTTCCATTTCTCTTATTGCCAGCATCCCATCCAGAGAATCAGACTATGACACACAGCCCAGCAATTAGAGCATATGGAGACTGACATAGGCTCATGGACTATAACCATCCAGAAGGCTCATAGCTCAGCTGATTGACTGCTTTAATGCTCTCCTTCAGCCATCCATATGGTGTTAATAGTTATTTGAACCGCTGTCATGTGCCATCAAGGGTGTGGTCCTCTGCAGAAACCATTAGCATACCAGACATCTTCCAATGGAGCTCCTACTCATTATATTATTAATGCTGCTTTCTCTATTGCTGGAATGGGTGGTGCAGGAGAATTTGAATCCTCTACATATGTAACTGGCTCCAATAACTTATGTAACTCTTTAGATCGTGGACTAGTATGGAGAGAACACCATTGTTGTAAATAAGTATTTGATTTTTATAGTGTGCTACCTGTGCACAAACACTTTTAGACTGGCTACAGGTGTCTTTGAATGTCATTTCCACTTATTGGAAATGATATTCACAGTTACTGGCAAAGTCACTGTTATAGGGTCAGTTTGCATAAGAGCAAGATATACTGCTAACAGTTGTTTTTCAATAGGACTATATCATTGTTTTGTTCCTGTTCATTGCTGACACCAGAACCGAAGTGACACTCACTTGCTGCTTTGTTTTTGCCACAGGACCCACCCAAAAACTTCTGGTTATGTGGCAATATCCGATTCACAAGCTTGCCTTGCTAAGTCCCTAGAGATTGGATCTGTTTTACAGCTATTTTCTATAACTTTGACAGGAGTGACCTTTGACTTACCTGAAAAAACTTCCCCTAGGAATTTTACAGACTGTCCAGGACCCTGGATCTTGGCATTTTGGTGGCTCATCTTCAACCTATCAGGCCTGCAATGGCAGGTGCACCATTTTTGGAGATGAAATACTATAAGAAGTAAGCATAATATTGTCAATATAGTGAAACACAGCAACATTTGGTGGCTTTTCCCATTTTGCTAGGTCAGATGCACCACTGCATGGCAGATGGTCAGGCTGTGTAGGTGCCCTTGTGGTAAAACCTGTAAAGTCCAATGACTCCCTTCCACATAAATGCCTACTGACTTTGGCTATCTTCAGCTAATAGGATACTGAAAAATTGTTAACCAAGTCTAATACATAATGGAAATCTCCTACTTTGGCAAATAAGTTATCAAGAAACATTGTAATATTTGAAACTGTGGCATGAATAGGAGGAACAATCTCATTTCATTCTTGATAATAGACCTCCCATCTCCCACTCTCATCAGGTTTTCTCACTGGCCATACAGGACCATTAAAGGGCTCTGTGTTGCTCATATGCTCCCCACTCTGGCCAGTTCTTGTAGTGTTTCATTGATTTCAGCATGTCCACCTGTTAGGCAATGTTGTTTAGTATGGGTGACCCTTCTGTTACAGCCAGGTGCACTGGGGAACAATAAGTAACACCTCATATAATTTATTTCATCCTGCATACGTGTAGGCAAAATTCACTGGTGGTGACCCCTAATATATATTTGGGTATGGGAGAAATATATATGACACAATTTTAGAGTGTGATGCATCCCATTTGTAAAGTTTGGGTAGTCTGCACTACTCATATGGCTTTCCCCTCATATCCTTCTAACACCTTTAGAAGGCCATAGGTCTTCTCATAGGGATTCTCATAGGTCAGTGTGCACTATGCTCCAATATCAATAAGGACTACAATGTGTAAATTGTTTTGTGGAGACCAGTGGATATCTAGCTCTATGTGAGGCCTTCTGTTCACCTCGTGTCACCCATATTTGCAGGTTACTGAGGCCCCAGCACTAGCCTTCGGAGACAGGGGTATCCACTCCCTTATACCAGATTACTTTCCTCAGGAGTTGCTGAGGGAGTAATAACCAGTGGCACAGATTTAGATGTAGGCAGCATCTGATATCTTTACTCCTTAGGCAGGTTTTTTCAGAGACCTACTAATATAATATTAGGTTGTTTGTTTGTTTGTTTGTTTGTTTGTTTGTTTTAGGGAGACTGCAACAATTAGATCAGCCTATAATGGTTTAAAGCGTACATATATGGGCCCCTCTTTCTCTTCCCTTGCAAGACCTCTTTGGTTAATTTCTTTATGCCTTTTGATCAAACTAATTCCATCTCACCTGGGTCTGCTATTGCCTGAGTCATCTGGTGAATCGGCTAGTCAACTAGTGGGCTTAGAATATCTACTAATCTCTTATTCCAGGCTGGAAACATGATTTGGAGAATTTTATCCTATATACTGCTTGTGAACATTTCATTATCAGATACACAAAAGTTCAGCATATGATGCCTTCTTTTTCCTAATTCTCTGTCTATATTCTGCAATTCTTCTGTAGATGTCCATTTGCCTATTGTAAATGGTATATCCCCTACATTAGGCCAGACCAATTTTGCAGCTTAACTGTGCCATACTAACATTTTTTGAATGCCGTCTGGTCCTTACTGTGCCTGGTGAAGATGCTGATGAAGAGAGAGAGGTGTAATTATGCTAGCCATTATTGTCAATTTTATTCCTAGAAGCATAATACCATTTCCTCTTACATGCCATAATCTAAGTAACCAAGGAGCTATGCTCTCTCAGCCTTTTTGTTTAAAGGTTTCTGTTAGTTCTTCTAATTCTGCAGGGATATCCTCTTTCATTACTATCTATTTTTTGTGCAGGAATCTCTTCCTGTGTGTCATCAAGAGACCTGATTTCTTCCTTTTTTTTAGTTATTAATGGTATTGCTTTTCCAGACTCATCTTCAATTGCAATTTCCTCCTTCAATCCTTACTCTTCTGCACTCTCCCAGAGATCCCATGCCTTTGAATCCCAGGTTTCCCTCTGGATTACTGCTCAGACCGGCCACTGTGGCATCTTTCATCCATGCATTCTGGCAACTTTACTTGTTATTACTTCTAATCATCCCTCTTGGTTTGTACCTTTTTGCCAAACATTAGCATTGTTGGAACAGGCTAACTTAACATCATTTTCTAGAGCTAAAGACTTCTAATCTTCTTACTTCAGCATGTGCTTTTAAAAGAATTATTAGAGAATTTTCAGATTTACAGAACAATCATGCATAAAATACAGAATTCCCATACACCACTCCAACAACACCAATTTGCTTTGGTGTGGAACATTTCTTATAACTGATGACATCAAATTTTTATAATTGTACTATTAATTAAAGTCCATGGTTTAACTCAAGTTTGCTGTTTGTGTAGCGCAGGTCCATGGAATTTTTGAAAAATTATTCTGTTAACATATACATGATCTAACATTTCCCTTTTTAAGGATATTTAGATATATATTTCAATGATGTTAATTTTGTTCACCATGTTGTGTTACCATCACCACCATCAATTACCAATATATTTCCATTATTCCAAATAGGAACATTGCACATTTTAAACCTTAACTTACCTTTCCATATCCTCACCTTATCCCCTGGTATTTTATATTCTATATCCTGACTATGAGTATACTTATTCTAACTGGTCCAAATCAGTGATATAATACAATATTTGTCCCTTTTTGCCTGGCTTATTTCACACAAACTTACAACTACCAGGGTCATTCATGTTGTCATTTGTATCATAATTTAATTTCATTTTAATGTTGAATAGCATTATGTTGTATGCATATACCATATTTTATTTATCAGTCCATCAGATAATGAACACTTGAGCTGCTTCCATATTTTGGCAATCCTCACTGTGAGCATCATGTGTAAATGTATGTTTGAGTCCTTGCTTTCAATACTTTTGGATTTATATCTAGTAGTGGGATTGCCAGGTAACATAGTAGTTCTATATATAGCTTTATGAGGACTTGCTAGACTGTATTTGACAATGGCTTCACCATTTTACATAGTAACCAACAATGAAGGAGAGTTCCTGTTTCTCCACATCCTCTTAAACACTTGTTGTTGTTGTTTTATAACAGCCATTCTTATTGGTGTGAATAGTATCTCATTGTGGTTTTTATTTACATTTTCTTGATGGCTCATGATGTTGAGCATCTTTTCATGTGCTTTCTGGCCATTTGCATATCTTGTTCACTTCTTTAGCCTATTTTTTATATTGTGTTTCTTCTCTTTTCCTGTTAAATGGAAGGATTTTTTATATAGTCTAGATAGTAACACTTTATCACACATGTGCTTTCCAAATATTTTCCCCTATTGTGTAGGTTATCATTTCCCTTTCATGATAAAATCCGTTGAGAATAAAGTTTTTAATTTTTATAAGGTACCATTTATCTATTTTTTACTTTCTTTCTTGTGCGTTGGGTATATCTAAGAAACAATTGCTTAACACAAGGTCTTGAAGTTGCTTCCCTACACTATCTTCTAGGGGTTTGATAGTTTTAGCTTTTACATTAAGGTCTGTGATGCATTTTGAGTTGATTTTTATATATGGTGTGTGTTAGGGGCACTTCTTTTTTTTTTGCAAATGGAGATCCAGTTTTCCCAACACAATTTGTAAAGAAACTATTCTTTCCCAATTGAGTGGTCTTTTCTACCTTTTCAAAAATCAGTTGGTCAAAATATGAGGGCTGATTTCTGAGTTCTCAATTTGATTCCATTGTTATATATCCTTGTCCTTGTGCCAATTCCATGCTGTTTTGATTATTGTGGCTTTGTAATAAGTTATAAGATCATGAACTATGACTCACACAACTTCATTATTTTTTTTCATGTTGCCTTTTGCTATTTTGGGTAACATAGCTTTTCATATAAACTTAATGATTGGCTTTTCTATTTCTGCAAAGATGGTTGTTGGAGTTTTGATTGGGATTGCATTGAATATACAAATTTCTTTCGGTAGTATTGATAGTTTAATGATATTTAGACTTCCAATCCTTGAACACAGAATATCCTCTCATTTATTTAGATCTTCTTTCATTTTTTTAGCAATGTCCTGTAGTTTTCTGTGGAAAAATTCTTTACATCCTTGGTGAGACTTGTTCCTGATATTTGATTCTTTTGCTTTCTACTGTGAATGGAATTCACTTCTTCATTTCTTCTTCTGATTGTTTATTGCTTGTGTATAGAAACACTAGTGATTTTTTGGTGTTGATCTTGTACACAACTTTGTTGAATTCATTTGTTAACCCTGGAAGCTTATTGTGTATTTTTTAGGATTTTCTGTATATATGATCATATCGTCTGAAAAGAAGGAAGGTTTTGTTTCTTCTTTTCCAAATTTAATGTCTTTTATTTCTTTATCCTGTCTAATTTCTCTGGCAAGAGCTTTCAGTACAATGTTGAATAACAGCAGTGACATTGGTTGTAGGGTCAAAGCTTGCAGTTCTGATGCCATGAAATAATCAATTCAAAGCATCATTAGAGATGCATTCTTCAACAAAATCAACTACTGGTGATCCTGGTGTCCTGCCACATGGTGAAGATGGCAGTTGATCTCTGCTGCTGACCCTACCTGGGACTCCAGAATCTACTGTGTCCTGGAGCTTAGCTCTGAGCCACCAGTCAAAGAGATTGTATCTTTCCAAGTCTACTTTCTCAGTCTCAGCTGTTCTTTTTTCTTCTGAAGTTTAGTTGTGAGCTATCAGTCATATGGCTCCTTTCTTCAGCCTTGAGCTTCTCCCTGGGTGCAGGCTCTTATTGAATTAATGAGTAGGCTTTCATTGGTAGTAATCCTCCTACTCTCTCATGGTAGAGTCAAAAATGTCAGCTTCCTTTCTCTGTGTTTCTCTATGTCTCCATTTATCTAAAGCTCTGGTAAGACTGTGGAAACCCAGCCTGAGACACACCTCACTGATGTACTACAATCTAAACTGTCCAATACCCACAGGAATGCATTAGTTCAAAAACTTAATTTTTCCTTTTTAGAATTCATAAAAGAACTTCAAACTGTCACAGTGAGCATCCTTGTCTTCTTCCTGATCTTAGAGGGAAAATGTTCAGTCGGCAACCATTAATTAAGATGTTAGCTGTGGGTTTTTCATATGTGCTCTTTATCATGTTGAAGAACTTTTCTATTCCGAGTGTTCTAAGTGTTTTTATCAAACAAGGGTACTGTATTTTGTCAAATGCCTTTTGTGCCTCAATTGACATGATCATGGTTTTCTCCCCGCCTCCATTCTGTTAATGTGGTGTATTATATTGATTTTTCTCATGTTGAACCAACCTTGAATACCAGGGATTAATTTCATTTGATGAAGGTGTTTAATTTTAATATACTCTTGGATTTGGTTTGCTAGTATTTTGTTGAGGATGTTTCTATCCATGTTTATAAGAGATATAGGTCTGTAGTTCTATTTTCTTGTGGTATCCTTTTTGGGGGGGGTTTGCTATGAGGGACATGTCCTTATAGAATGAGTTAGGAAATGTTCCCTCTTCTTCAAGGTTTTTGGAAGAGTTTGAGCAGAATTGGAATGAATTCTTCTTGGAATGTTTAGCAGAAATCCCATGTGAATCCATGTGGTCCTAGGCTTTTATTTGCTGGGTGATTTTTTTATTACTGATTCAATCTCATTCCTAGTAATTGGTTTCTTTAGATCTTCTTTTTCTTCTTGAGTCAATATAGGTAGTTTGTGTGTTTTTAAGAATTTGTCCAATTCATATAGGTTATCTAATTTATTGGCATATAGTTATTCTTTGTATCCTGTTATAGCCATTTTTATTTCAGTGGGGTTGATAGTAATGTCCCCTTTCCATTTCTGATTTTCATTATTTGTATCATCTCTTTTTTTATCGGTCAGTCAAGCTAACCAAAGTCCATTTTATTGATCTTTTCAAAGAATCAACGTTTTGGTTTTGTTGATTCTATTGTTTTTTTGCTTGTTTGTTTGTTTCCTATTTCATATATCTCCATTATGATCTTTTTTTTCCTTTCCTTCACTCACTTTTGGTTTAGGTTTCTCCTCTTTGGATAGTTCTTCTAGTTTTGAGTTTAGGTTTCTGATTTGAAGCCTTTCTTCCTTTTTAATGTAAGTTTTTAAAGCTATAAGTTTCTCTCTTAGCACTGCCTTTGTTAACTCTCATAGGTTTTATTATTGTGTATTTTCATTTTCATTCACCTAAAAATATTTCCTAATTTCACTTCTGATTTTCTCTTTAACCCATTAGTTGTTTAAGAGTATGTTGTTTAATTTCTACACCTTTGTGAAGTTTACATTTCCCCCTCTTTTAATCATTTCTAGCTACATCTTGTTGTGGTTGAAGAATATACATTGTCTGGATTCAATACTTTTGAATTTATTAAGATTTGTTTTATGACTCAACATAAGTTCTATTCTGAAAAATGGTGCATGTGCACTTCAGAAGAATGTGTATTCTGTTGTCTGTTGAGTTCAGTGTTCTATATAAGTCTGTTAGCTCTAGTTGGATTAGTGTACCATTCAATCCCTTTACTTCCTTACTGATATGATTATATGTTCTATCGATTATTGAAAATGGTGCCCTAAATTCTCCTACTATAAATGTGAAATCACCAATGTCTCCCTTCAAATCTGTCAGTATTTGATTCATATATTTTGGGGCTATGCTGTTAGTTGGCTATATATTTTTAATTGTTACATATTCTTGTTGAATTGTCCCCTTTGTCAGTATAAAATGACCATATTTTTCCCTTATAACTGCTTTTTACTTGAAATCTATTTTATCTGATATTAGTATAACTCCCCCAGGTCTCTTTTGGTTACTACTTGCATGGTATATTTTTACATCCATTCAACCTCAACCTAAATGTATCTTTGAATTTAAGTTGAATCTCTTATAGACAATGTAGAGTTGGGTCATGCTTTTTTATGCATTCTGCCAGACACTGCTTTTTGACTGGAGAGTTTAATCCATTTACATTTAAAGTCTCTATTGGTAATATGGAACTTTCCTTTGCAATTTTGCTTCTCAGCCTTTAACTGCAATAACTTTTTTATCCCTCACTTCCATTAAAGCCTACTTTCATATTTATTTGCCTTTTTGTGTTGTACCATATTGCACGGCTTCTCATTTTTATCTGTATATATTTTCCTTGTTGTTACTATGGGTTTACAATTCAACATCCTAAATATATAATAATCATACTTGGCTCAATACTAACTTAACTTCAATAGCATGCACATATACTTTTCCTACACCATTCTGCAACCCACAATTTTTTGTGATTTTTATTGCTTAAGCCTTTGTACATGGCACATAAAAAACAATAATTTATCATTACTATTTATGCATTTGCATTTTACCATCTCTAGGAAGTAAGGAACATACCATTGTCTAGTGTCCTTTCCTTTAAGTCTTAAGAATACCCTTTAGCACTGTTTGTAGGGAAGTCTCGTGGTAAGGAACTCCTTTATCTTTTGTTACCTAAAAATATCCTATTCCCTCCCTCTTTCTGAAAGAGGGTCTTGCAGGATAAAAAAATTCTTGCCTGGAAGTTGTTTTCTTTCAGTGCTTTAAGAAATTCATCCAACTGCCTTCTTTATTAGTGATATTATTAATTATTTGTATTACTAATATTATTATATTAGCTTATCAGTTTCTTTTCTTCATTTATTAATTAAAAATTTGTTACATAACATGCATGCATAACATACAGGGTCCCATACCTCACCCCACCACCAGGACCTTTCACTATTGTGGATCATTTGTTACAAATGATGAAAGATATCATCAAAATATTAGTTCTAACTATATGTAGTATAGAAACATGAGTTATCTTCATTTGAAATGATAACACAGAAACCTAAGGAAAATATAGAATATATGAGCCCTGCCTCATAAAAGAAAATATGCTAACGTATTGTCAGGAAACAATCAAAACATTAAAGGTAAATGAAACCCTGGTAGAGCAACCATTTTACAGTATACACTTGGGATAGAAAGATATCCAAAATTGCAATGTTCAATCTGGTAATTTGTATACAGGAAAAGATATCTCCACAAAGATACACTCAACCTGACTAGAAAGGACCCTTCTAGGCACTTCTAACTTAATTGTGTGCAGCTAAATTAGAAAGCATTGATTCTTGGATTCACATTTTTCTTTAAAGAAACTTCCTACCCTGCCTGGAAATCCATAGTTCCTGGACATCTAAAGCTCCAAATGACCAAGGATCAGAATCAGAGAGCATCTGACATAGACACTAACCCAAGACTCCATACCAGGTCTGTACAGTTAATACTGGTAATCTTAGGCTTAAGTCACCCAGAAGTGAATTGCATCTGATGATGAGAGCTAACACAAGAACCAGGACAAGACTTGATTTTCATCAGATGAAATAAACTCAATAATATTCATTATTGTCTTATTAGCTGTCATTCACATTTTTAATCCCACTTTCACCTCAGACCATCTTTGTCCCTCCCACTATGAATAATAAATCCTAACCAATTTTAAATTTTCTTTCTTACCCATACTCTCTTCCAAGGCACTTATAACTCATCATCTTTTTTTCCCAGCAAGACAATGGACTGATCATGTAGAAAATCTATCAAATTGCTGGATCTGTGCTAATTTAGACTCCCCAGAAGGGCCCAATTTATTAACCACATCCATAAGCATTCAAACCTGGAAAACATTAATGATATCAAAGAGAAAATGCAAATATTACATAAACTTTTGAACACACTTAATTAATACTAAGTTGGTTAAATCTTAGATCTTGGAAAAACTGGATTCAAAGCATATTTAAAGTCTTGCTAATTTTTTTTTTTTTGCTAATCCTTTTTTATTGTTACTAAAGTATCTCTTACTCATTGTTTCATCAGAATTATACGCACCATCACTTCCTATGTCATGCTGTTACCATATTTTGTCTAGGTTCTTGACTATGCTGTAGAAATGAATTCCAAGGGCATATCAGATTAGTTAAGCCCGTAACTGATTAAGGAATGGTGAGAAGAGAAATGGGAGAAAATAACAGATCATAGGTCCCAGGTAGAGGGGATGGGGCTGAAGAGTGATAAAGAGAACCAATTTAAAGGCTACAATTTCCCAATATAGATTATAAATATTCAGGTTTTATTGGCATATTGATCCAGGCAGGGACAAAGAAGGCAAGAACAGGGTTCCAAAGGCAAGAGAGAGATTCAACCTTTGTATCTGCTTTTGTACCATTAATTATTCTACCCTTTTGCTAATGGCATGGGAGGAGTCCCAGCTGTGTGCTGTTCTGATTGATTTCCCCGCTATCAATCCCCCAGAAGGGCCCAATGATAATGTCCCTGGAGATATCCGTGGCTTCTCCTTGATTCTGGAGGAAATGACATTCATGAGGGTCTTCCAGCAGCCATCTTGGGGATATTGATATCCAAGTGGCCTTCTTGCCAGGTTCCAGATGCATATATTGATTCCCTACTTTACTAGCCTGCTTCAATGCTATTGTGTCAAAACCTTGATATTGAAGCTTGCTTTTATGAAACTTATTTCTGTAATGATGAAACTAAGCATAATTATAATTATAATTAATACCTGAGTCATGCCCTGAATGCCTCCTTGTTGCTGAAAATGTGACCTTTCTAAGCAAAACTCTGAAAATAAACTCACTAATCTCCCCCTACATGGGCTATGACTCTCAATGATGACTGTCCCTAGTGTTGAAGGATTAATAACAAATGTTAGTCAACAATGTTTTTGGAGAAATATCTTGATGAAAAGGGGGAAATGTAAAAAGAAATAGAACAAAAGAGAGTTGCTATAGCTAAAAGACTTGAAATGGTGTCAGGAAGTCATTCTGGACGGTACCCTTATGCAAATCTCAGCCAGATATAACAAACTGCCAAAGTATGCAAAAGTTCAAACAACAATGTTCCTCAAAACTCTAATGACATCTGGAAACCAAGAAAAGATAAAGAACTCAGTAAATTACCTAACCTTAAGGACAATAGAAATTCTCCAAAAATCCCCCAATCTCATACAACTTATCTATCTTTTTCTATTTCTTTACAAATCCTTGCCTGGAAGTGCCATGTTGACACACAATTTGTGGTTCTCCCTTAATCTGTGCTCCCCAAATTGCAATTCTAATATCCAAAAGAAATACCTTTGTTGCCTTGCAGCTTAGTTTGCAATATCTCAGCTAAAAGGTGCCTGTAATTGATGGGGAAATAGAAAATAAAAACAAAATAATCTGCCAAACCAGAAAACTTCTCCACTAAGATAGAAGAGGAAGAAAAACAATTTTATTATTGAATAACCATTAAATGAGAAGGTGATACATCATAAGCAATCTACAAAGAAATTGCAGAGGCAGACAGAACTCATGCTTTTTATGTGGCTAAGCAGATACAACCCATTACATACACATTTCTCATAATTTCAGAGCCAGAGACAGGTTTAAAATTTGGAACCAATGATATTGCTCACCCCATTCTACTGAGGTTGCACAACTCTTACCAGTTTAAATGGAGATATTTTCTTTAATTAAATTTCAATCAAATGTATTCCTTCATTGAAGAGACCTTTTTGTGGGGTAATATTTGCAAGAGACTTAGACATATATATACATTTCAAATTTGTATATATATATTTCAAAAGGTGAGAGAACAAGACTTACAATTTTGGGTTTTCTAATGTAAATCCCAAAATAGATGTGAAGGAGAAAGAAGTCTTCTCCCTTATGTCCAACAAGAATAATAAAGCTGTTCCTCCTTTTAATTTGTGTTTGCACTCACATATCACACAAACACATAGAAATAAGTGCAGTGCCTAATGATGTTAAGGGGAATATATAAAGTTCAATTCATGAAAAGTTGCATGTCATCTGTCTTGGAATTGGAACCTAGATCAAGTGAATTGGTTTGGGGCTCAGCCTACCAACTGACTAAAAGCCTCAGTCTTTTTCCAGGAAGTTACCTGCTGACAGAGGACATCCATTCCATTAATGGGAAAAGGATAGTCTTGGGAGGAACAACCAGGAGAGAAACATCTTTTTGTCAACATGAGACAATTTTAATAATTAATGAGCAATTACTTTTTTATTGATCCTCTCGCCAAGCACTTCACTTCCTGTTGGAACCCTTTAAACAATGAATGCTTCCTAGGCTTCAAGAGATTTGGGCACCCATGTCCAACAGAGCCAGGTTCTTTTGTTATTTTTGGAACCCAAAACATATTTAAAAAGGTCAAAGGGGGATTATCTGTCAGAAGGGGTCTGCTTACATGATCACTTAATCCCTATATTGGAATGGGTGCCTGTCTCTGGTATAGACTAGGGACAGGCATGGAAGTTAAGGCTAAATGAAGTGCAAGACTGCCATGGGTTATAACCTAGCTATAGTACGTATTGTAATTGCTCCACCAACTTACCATAGATCACCCAATTTAGGACTTCCTTGTCTCTTCATCTCCAATATACACTCTTGATCATTTTGGGTTCACCCTTAGGTGGGGGCCTGTGTGTAGATGCATCTTTCAGCCTAGGACAGGATAAGACTTGCTGCTGACAAAATTTTGGTTTGGGCCAGGTGGGGTGTTGCTTGCAGAATTAACAGAAAACTTTGGACTAAGTGTTTGTCTTTCATGACTTTCTATTAAATCCAGAATATGTACGGTCTCTTTCATTGTCTGTAAGGAAGACTGATATGTGTCAGTCTTAATGTGTGGTGACAGCTTCAAATCCACAAAAATCCATCCAACAATGTTTACTTGTGTAGGGTCCAATATCGAACCTGTGGGTCACTCTCACTCTTCAGGAGAGGTACTATACTAGTCAGCGTTCTCTAGGAAGACAGACCTAACATTAGATATCTGTAAATATTATGAAACTTTACAAAATTTTCTCACATAGCTGTGGGGATGCACAAGTCCAAATCTGTAGGGCAGGCTACAGACCGAGAACTCTGATGTAGATCTTCATGAATTCCCCAGGAGACACTGGCTAGCTGAAATAGAGATGGAAATCCAGATTTACCCAGTCCACATTAAAAGGCTTCAGCACATTGAGACTCAAGGCATACCAGGAAGGAGAGAAACACACACTCTCTCACAGGGCAGTGGAGATATTCACCCCACATACCTTAAAGGGCTGTAGCACTCCTGGCCTCAGAAAGGAGAGGAAGCCCTTACTGACTGAACTCATTCTCTTGGACAGCATTGGCATAGTCACCCACCCACTTCAGGGGACACAGCACAGGTTGTGGAAGATGATTAGAGATCTCAGATGCGAGGGGCTGGGAGATGTACAAGTTTCATCCTGTTTAGGATGGCATCTTCAACCTCAATCATGCCCCCATCAGGGTAAGTCATCGGAGAAGGCAAAACCTAAGGGTAGCAGGGAACAAATGGATGAAGAGCACTATCTCCTAAGTATATTAGGAAAGCGTACATTTGGGGACATGTGAGAAAGAAGAATAGTGGTCTTTAGGTCTTCCTCTCCAGAGTGCATTGAAATCAATATAAACTACCTTCATGGGTCCCTGGGACTGTTTTGACTAGGTAATCTGACTGGGATAGTTGTATCCAGGGGAACAGTCTTACCAAATTTAGCCATCTAGGGGATAGCAGTTAGAGAAAACAAAAGGAATATGAAAAATATACAGAAGTGAATGGGGAAAGGTGTTTGGCCTAGCAGACAACACAGCTGACAGACCACATGGCTGCAAGACGCTGCCTGGAAACTTCCTGAGAAGGAGGTTGACAAAAGACCCTGCAAGACCCCAGCTATGAGATCCCATTTGGAAAAATGAGATCCCATTTGACCCATGGGATCCCATTGGGTCAAGGGAAAGTCCTGGATACACTCAAAAGGCCACACCATTTGCCCCCTGAGAAAAGACAAGTGGGGCAACCAATCAGAGTAAGAAAAGCTGGGGCCCTGCCTCAACATTATAAGGGGGAGGAAGAAAGACAAAAATGCTCTGACCTGGGGTCCCACACATGCATCTCACTCTGCAGCCCACCTGCAGTCGATGCTCCAGAACATGTACATTTTTCATTTTCTTGTCTCTTAATAAGATATTTATCCCCTTGCCTATTCTATGGCATTTCCTTGAATTCTTTTAAGCAACATAAGCCAAGAACCTAAAAGCCCAGAAACTAGAGCCATCTGGTAGCATTATTTGGCAAGCCAGCCAGGAGATGAGAGGCAAGTGGTGTTCCCTGAGCCCCAACATTAGACTGGTGAGTTTTAATGAAAGCCTGTCTGTGCCCTCTTTTTTCTTTCATAATTGAGATCTGATTGGTTGTGTTGAAGATCAGCACAGATATTATGAACAATTTGTACACAATTCTTAGTGCTCATACCAAGAACCTACAAAGCCATGTAGTTGTTTTTCTAAAATTATTCCAGTGAATTTCTAGCTTAAAATTTGGAGGCAAGTTTTCCTTAAGAGGATACCAAGTTTCAATATCTTCAAAGTTTAATAACCTCTTACAATTTTAAGCTCTGCCAATTCACAATTTAATATCATAGACACTACACACCCACATTTCCAATCTTTTACACACATAAAACATCATGACCAAGGATGTTACAGGGTTCTGACAGGGAGAGCTAAGATCAGGGAGTGGTTTTAAGAAACCTGTCTACTAAAAAATATGGGAATAGGAGTAATTTAAAATATTCAACACATATTAAATGCATAACTGATTCCAAGTCACCCTTTAGTATGTGATGTATTATAAAGTATAAAAATTGCCAGCCCCCACTAGAATGTAAGTTGATACCCAAGACAGTCAAAGTCTCCCATAATTCAATATCCCACCATGTTTGGGTTGTACCAAAAAACAAACAACTGGCCAATGATTTCCTCTCTTGAAGAAAAGCATTGACACTTAAATCAAATCGGATGAGGAGGGATCACAATCTCCTTCTTAAAAATGTTCCTTCTACAGCTACTAATAAACGTACATCTGCACAATAGCTTATAAATATATTCCTCTGGATTCTACAAGAGGGAAGAACCAGGGAACACTGATAAGACATGGTAGACAGTATTAATCAGACTTGACTTCTTTCCCTCTTGCTTCATCAGAGGCTGGACTCCTCAGTTTTACTTTTTTGCTTTTCTGCAAGTAAATCTTTAGTTTCTTGGTTAACGACTTCAGCTTGTTTTCCATTTGCTCCCCTTTTTCCTTTTCGTTGCACTTTTTTGTCTAAAAGTTTGTCCTTTCCTGCTTCCTCTTCTGGCTTCACCTCCACTTCTGTAGGGGCGGGTTTAGTGGATAGCCTAACTGACCTCCTTTGGGCTCCTCCTTCCCTGCTGCTTTGGCTGAGCTGACCTTCCTCTTGGGCACACTGGCAGTGCTGCAGGATGTGGTGCACTTAGAGCCTTCTTGAAGCCAGGCTGCTGGCCACTGCCACTCCTCCCACTGCCAGAGCTGCTGGACTGTGCCCTCTTTTGTTTATTAGTGATTTTACCTCTGGGTCCCCTGAGTCTGTTTGCCTGTAAGCTACAGATCAGCCTCTGATATTTAATTGCCTCTTAATACCAGGTTTAAGTGCAGAACTTGTCCCATGGAATGGCCATGAGATGAGCTCACTCATGGGCTAACTCCAAAGACCTCTGCAAAGTAGGCAAAAGAAACATCACTATCCAGTCCCATTCCTAGTGGGAAAGCCCAATTTGAGAGTTAGGGTCTGGGAACCAGACCAAAATATCTCTTAAGACCTCTAAGTCTCTGGGGATACCTAGAGACTTAGGGCTCCCAAACCCAGAATGTGGAGACAGTGGGCAATGCTCCTATCTTCCAGGGCACTGGCTCAGTGAACAATCCATTCCACCAGGCCTTTCAGTGGGACGTCACCATGACTGATGAATGCATTTATCTTCCTCTGGGACAATGGGTGGCTTCTAATTTGGACAACCTGTCTAATGATCATCTAAAAGGAAAGAGACTAATATTTTTCTGCCACACCACATGGCTACAGTATGGCTGAGAGTGAGCTTTGTATGGGACACTGAATTCCAGTTAAATCTGTGTAACAGAAAAAAAGGAGATAGACAGATCAGAGGGCCAGAGACTATGTGGCCATGTCTCCTTAAAGGGATGAAGAATTGTACTACCAAACTGGTCAATTTTATATAAGCTCAGGGAAATTACCTAGAGGTAGAACTTAAAAAACCCAGTCTTATTTCATAGAAAACTGGCAGAGGCAATAGAACTACCCTCTTGTTAGAGCCTAACTCTAGAGAAGGACAGATCCTCCAAGGAACCCCAACCTGCCTTGGATGGCTGTAGAAAGCTGCAGAAACTTTCCCTGGCCTTCAAACTTCCATTAAATGCCTTTTTTGAGACAGCCTTTGCAGTTTTCAACAATTGAGACCATGCCAGCAAGATGAAGAAGGTAAGGAGGGGTGGGCACCAGGTCCAAGACAGTCTAACCATTTAAGTGCTGCTGTAAAAAGCACTGTTCCCCTCATGTCCCACATCCAGGCTCAACATCAGTAGGAACATGGCCCTAAGTTGTCTCACCATGCCAACTGATGTGGACTTGCCTCAGGGAGTACAGAAGGGGTCTGAAGCCAATTGTGAACCATCAACATGGAGGCCTTGGGTGACCCTTGGTGTGGCAGCTAAGATTGTTTATTTCTCAGTTAACATGGGCCAATTGCACTGTCCTATATTGCACCCCAGGCTTCTCCTAACCTTGGTTGTGCCTAATGAGGGGAGCAAATGGGGAATCAAGATCTGGGACAATTAATAAGCCTCTCCCCTGTAGAATAAGGTAAACCCTCATAAGCCACGAGTTATGATTTTCAAAAATGTTCATGGCTATTCCTAGCTCCCTGCCTATTCCCTTGTAACACTTCAATCCTTCCAATGAAAAGCCTCACAGGGAGGTAACTAATGGAATGCAGCCACCAGAGTAGCCCCAATTCATGTCTTGTTAGGGACAGGGCTTCTCTGGCCCCTATAGCTCTATATCTAGCAACTACCCAAGGATTTTCCTGGAGGAACAAAGCTGCAGGGTCCTTGCACAAGATTTCTCCCATGGACAGACACTGGGAGCTCTGCATTTTGATGATTCTAAAGCCAGGTTTTTCCCTAAGCTAAATCAGTGTGTAAAATTCCCTCTTCTCTTCTAATTTATCCTTAAATTTCTGTTTAACTTTTAATGTATGTTTGACTTTGTCAGTCTTGTCATGCCTAGGAACTCATAAATCAGATTGGAGTTAGCTGTTACAAATAGGATAATGGTAAAAGATAATCTAAAAATGAGTCTTTAAATTTCAATATCACCTTATAATTGTGTTTGATGTATAAAATAAATCACAAGTGGAATTAATTCAACTGCTGGAAAATCAGAGAAACTTAGCAACATTAATGTTACTAATAAAAGTGTTTTGGTTGCTTTAGTTCATAAACAAAAGTGCCAAATTTGTTCTAAAGTGAAAACTTACTAGAAACTATAAGAATAAAGATCATTATATAGATGCTATTTCATTATAAAGCAGCAGAAGGATAATTGAATTTGCTATAACTGTGTGGATTTAGTCTTAACTTGCTACTGTAATGGTAAGTATAAACTGAATTTACCTTTGTTTATGGTCACTTCAAGTCTAGCCACACCCCTTGCCCTTGCTTATGGTTATTTCATGACAACTTCTGCCCCCCTCATGGAAAGGCAAATTTAAGGCACCCTATCTCTTGTCTTTCCACTGGTGTTAATAGCCCTGATTTTGTCTTAGGACTTCAGCTTTGAACTAGATTGCTGCTGGGTGGATTTCTCAACCTTCAGGGCTGGATGTCCACTCTTCCAGTGCACAAGCCACTGGAGTCCTGTTATCTCTGAGGACCAGGGAGCCAAGGGTCTCCCACCTTGAGCATTGCTCTTCCTAAAAGCAGCAAGTCATGAGAATAACAAGGTTTCCCTGAGGCTTCAATGACCTTGGTGAATATACACTGGAATGATAGTTTCTCATCCAAGGTTTGTCAAAGTCAAACTGGAAAATAAGCAAAGCTCTGAAGTAAAGGAAAATGTAAACTGTATTTTAAAGCATTAGGTATAATTTGGGTATAAGTCAATAATAAAGGCATAAAATTCTTGTGCAAAACTGCATGGTCACTGTGCAGATTAATTAGAAATAGACTTCAAAGAGATCTTTCAAATATAATGTTATTTTATGGTTAAACTTATTTTGTAAGAAAATGAAAATTATAAGTAGCATTAGTAAATTGTGTGCTTCTGTGTCTAACTCTCTATTTCTATTTGTTCAGTGTATAGATTCATACCTCGGGATGAAATGTAAGTTTAGTGTAAATTTTTTTATCTTCTAGGCTGGGTAATTATGAATCACAGCTATCCTGTAATTCCCCAATTTAAACCTTTTAACAGACTTTAAATAAGGGTGGTTAATAATCTATTACCAACTTTCAGTAAGTAGAGGAAAAGTCTTTGAAAGCTATGGAAAGGTCTTTAAAACAAATTAGGGAAATGGATGTGGCTCAAACTGTTGGGAACCTACCTACCACATGGAAGTTCCCAAGTTCAGGTCCTGTTGCCTTCTAAAGAAGATAAGCAGACACAGCATCTGCCACAACAAGCTAGAAGCTGCACTTGCTGCAACAATCGGATGCCTAAATGAACAGATGCCACAAGCCAGCAGATGCTGCAACTCATGGGGTGCAGAGGTGGTTCAAGCTGTTGGGCACTCACATCCTATGTCAGAAGGTCCACAGGTTTGTTTTCCAGTGCCTAATGGAGAAGGTGAGCAAACAATGAGCAGACAGATTAGAAAACCATACGGGAGGGGGGGATAAATAAAAAAGTAAAAATAATTATCTAAAAACCAAATTAAACAATTAAAATATAGTCTAGGACCTAGCAGTCAGTATGGTTTTTAAAATTATTCACAGTTTTCGAATTTTTTTTAAAAGAAAAGAGGTTTTAGCCTCCTATAAATGAAGTAAAAAGAACATTCCTTGCATTAACTATAATGATTTCCATTTTATTTAGCTTCAGTGTTATCTCCCTATTTTTATAGAATACCTAGTAACCAAATTAACATCTTATGTATTAAATCTTTAAGATGATGAAAATTGTAAGTTCCTGTTTAATGAAATTAAGATAAAGTAAATTTAATGGATTACTAACTATAATTTAATAAGGTTATTTAAATATAAAGTAACTAGTATGTGGTTATGGTTTATTATAAGAAGTTTATAAAAAGCATTGTCTGACATGAAGTATTTAAATTTCTAACTCCAGGAAAACATTATTAATTAGAAGCCTAAATTGATATTAATAACAAAATGCAGCCTCATAACAGAAGAACCTGCCAGAAGCCACTGCAATAACTGAAAATTCACTTACTAGCAAGTCTTTCATCCCACCCTAGGTAGTGCAGGGAAATTCTGTTCATTATCAGCCCCTGGAATGCCCTCAAAATGTGTCAACATCCCCCCAGGTTTATTGACTGGCAAGGGCAAAACAATTACTTTTATTTGTTTTTGTTTTTGATTTTTCATTTAGGCCAGTAAAAAGAATTTATTTGGTAAATGGAGGAAAGAACAGAGCTTGCTGAGAAATGGGAGAGAAAGTCTTGGTGTGGAACCCTCTAGGCAGAGAGTGCCAACAATTACTTTTAATGTCTGGTCTAACTGTGAAATTCCCTGACAATGGTCATAAAATAGGACCACTTAATAGGCAAAAAATAAAATAAAAAATAAAAATTCAAGCCAGCCCCTTTTCTAGGAAAAGTCACACATGTGACTTGGTAGCTTCAAACTCTGGAAACTAGGTCCAGGCATCTCCCAAGTCTAGATAACCCTGGAAATGCCCAGCAGAAAGTGCTCTGGGTCTTTGGGAGGGGAATCAAGTGCAGCAGCTCCAAACATCTCCCAAACCTTATGTGACATTTCACTGGTCAGGATCCCCTAGCTTTTTAAAGAAACAATATTTGGGGAGCTGCAGCTTGGAGGGTAATAGTTTATTCAGACTTGGGCTATGGGACAACAGATTGCCTGACAAACACTTTTTCATTTTTCCTAGAATGATGGTCATGGTCTCTAGCATAACAGACCTTGCTCCCTGAAGCTTTAGGGAAGGAGAAACTTATCTTCTTCTGTAACACAGTATGGCCATAGTATGGTCTTGGAAATGGCACTCCAAATTATAACCCTATTTTCAGTTTGACCTCCAGTGTAAAAGGAAAGGGAAGCAGTCAGATATTCCATATGGCCTTGAAAATGGCCAGCAATGTCCTGCCAACAGCACTGTAAATTATAACCCTATTTTCCAGTTACACCTCCTGTGTAACAAGGAAGGGAAGCAGTCAGAGATTCCATATGTCCAACTTTTTATGGCTCTATCTCAGAACACAAGTTTTAATGGTTCTTGTAGGTTGTGTAATGCTTTGGAAGTGAAACCATCCCCAGAAAAGAGAAAACCTGAGAAGGAGTATGATATCCTAGATGATCCTTTCCTCAGTTATCCCCCTCATTGTATCTCAGTTCCTGGAGCATGAGATTCTGAAGCCTAAGGCCCCAAGTCTAGGGTCCCCTGAACCTAAGACACTCTTGGACTCATGTCGAGGCTCCACACCCCATAGCCAGTCCAGCAGGAGTCACCAGGAGTGGGACATCTTTTCACCCTATCAGGGGACCTGAGAAGAGCTTCTGCCCCATAAGTGAAGTAGCTAATGTAGATGCATTTAAAATTAGGGTCCATGTTCCCTTCTCCCTGACAGATTTATTTCAATATCAACATGAAAAACAACAGGTGGGATTATATTAGGAGGGCTAGGCTGAATTTACTGAGGAATTCCAGCAGCTGACACTAAATTTTGAGCTAACATGAGGAGATATGCATGTCCATGTGCTGCACTCATGATATTGTGGTAAAGAAAGATAATCTTGATTCCATTGGGAATCTTACATTTTCACAAAATAATGAAGAAAGCAGTTTTTCCTGTACAGTAAAGTAAAATACATGTTAATTAACATAATCTTGGCAAAGGTATAAAAGTAAAATCAAAGGACAAAAATAGTTTAAGTTCGTTAAATATGTTTTTGTCAAATTCTCTTGTGCATTCAAGTCTGGCCCAAATGCCCTGCATGGGTGCCTCTCCATTTGAGTTTTTGGCTGGGTTGGTCACTGACCCCAAATGTAATAAAGGTGTCTACCACATCTATGGTTATGATTCTGAAGTGGATGGAGAGTATATTGAAGTTTTGGACTCCTGCAACAGCCAACAGTGGCTCAATATGGCCAGATGTACAATGGGCATTGCCTCCAGACTGGCTCTGTTTCATAGCACTCAAGGGCACTATGAACCAGGCCAGTGAAACCCTGGGTCCCTGCCTTCCTAGCTTCTCTCTAGGATCAACAATCCTGCAGCATGCTGGCTTTGTGAAGGACATACTAAGTGGAGCAATAATTATGAGAATAATGAGAGTAGAATGTAAACCAACACAATTGGCATTATGGGCTGCTCCAATGGAGAGATAACATATATGATATTACACACCTGGAGCTTAGATCTATCAACTGAAATTCAAAGAGAAACTTATGCATTGGTTAGTTCATTAACTAATATTAAGTATTGTACATATATGCTCGATGATTATGATGATATCTTTTCTATTCTAGATCATATACAGAGGGATAATGAATGTGTTAAAAGTCCTGGAAAACAATTCATTTTCTAAGTAGTTAATGAATATGATTATAATATAAAGGAATGGCACTCTTAAGTACTGTATTTACTTTACTTGCTATATGCTTTTATTGTTGTTGCCTGTATTGTCCTTGTGAGTTTGTCTAGATCAGTGCCTCTCTTCATACCTCTCTTAGCTGTCCTAAGCATAACAACCACCATGAAAACTTGGGTTGGTAATTTATAACAAACCCAGTGAGTCTACTGCAATCTCTCTGTAGAGTTAACCAACAACAAAAAGAACTCAAGAAAGGATGCAATTTCTCATCAACTTAGGGAGTATACAGCCTCTGAAGGCACCTTGGCCATTCTCACTCTCATGTTCCAGTATGTTATGACTGGACAATTTGGGGCCTGCATACCACATCTTCTTTATCCTTTTAAAAGGACTATATATCTTAAATTCTAATTTTATTTCTTACAGAATCAATATCATGTGGGGAATTTCATCCATTTCCAACGAGGTTGCCAGACCCATCTTACCTCAGCTACAATAGAATAGCCACAGAATTTTACACCTTGTCAGGTAGGGTCTATTCCTCCTAACCAGCAGGAAGTAACTAAAGAAGAAAGACCATCACCCTTCATAACCATTCAGCACCCCCTTAAGAATAAGGGTGTAAACTCTCTGAGGGGGTTGTTGAGGCATGTTAGTATAGTGAAAGGGGGTAGGTAGCTGTCCTGGCAGACACAATGACCAAGAGACAACATGCTCACAGACCAAATGGCTGTGAGACCCTGCCTGAAATCCCCCTAAGAAGAAGTCTACTGGAAAGATCCTGTGAGACCGTAGCCAAGAGATCCCATTTGATAAAAAGAAGTTCTGCTTGACCCATGAGATCCCGTCGAGTCAAGGGGATGCCTGGACACCCTCAAAAGCCTGCACCATTGGGACCCTGAGAAATGACAAGTGGGGCAACCAATCAGTAGAGCAAACAGCTGGGGCCCTGCCCCAACATTATGAAAGGGGGTAAGAAAGGTTTTAAAAATTCCTGCCCCGGAGTCCCATGCAGTCATTTCACCCTGCAGGCCACTCATTGTCCATACCTAGGACCATGTACTTTTCTCATTTTCTTGTTTCTAAATAGCTATATACTCCCTTTCCTACCCTAGGGCATGTCTTTAAATTCTCTTATGCCGCATAAACCAAGAACCTAGAATCCCAGAAACCAGAGTCATCTGATAACAGAGGCAAATAAAAAACAGAACAGGTTAACAAACCCAGAGGAGGAAGAGGGGAAAGGAAGCTTACTCCTGGGTATGAAATAGTTGCACAATTAGTGCAATCCCAAAAATTGTACCCAAATCTCAGCAGAGTTGCAACACCTACTTTCCAGTTCATTGGACTCATCCAGGACAAATAACAAGGTGTTTATAATGAACAACACCCATCCCAAGGAACAGAGAGAGTCTGCAAATGCAAGCAAGATTGTTTCAATAATCTGCCCATGGTACCTAAGAACCCTCTCAAATAGAGACAGAGGGGACATCACCTTCCCCAAATCCTCAAGATTTGGGAATGAACAATGGACTAAATTAGACTTACTAATATTCTACTATAAACTTATTGTGAGTCTAGCAATAGAATAAATTTTATCATTGATGTGGAGGCAGTGGCCACTGGAAGTTCTGAAGGGAGGGAGAGGGAAAAATAGGTGTAATATGGGGATATTTTTGGGACACTGGAATTGTCCTGCATGGCATCACAATGATCAATACAGGCATTATATATGCTGTCATAACTTACAAAATTGCATGGGACAGAGTGTAAACTATAATGTAATATACAATACATGGTTAGTAGCAATGCCTTATATTTTTATATAACATTTATGTAATCTAAAGTTTCTTTTTGTTAAATTAAAAATATCAACAAACAAATAAATAAAAATTGTACCATAAATTCAGTGCAAAATCAGATAAGGGCTGAAAAAAAAAGATTTCTTAAGTATAAAGGTTCAAAATAATTTGAACCGATTGTCAAAGAGGAGCAATACCAAAAAGCTAACCAATAAGAAAGCTATAGAGTATAGAGAGAAACTGAGCAAAGACTAAAAACAGCAACAAATACAAAAATACCAAAACACGAGAAAAAATTTGCAAAGCATAATAAGAAACAGGAAGAGATGGCCTAGTGAAAGAAGCAAATTAAACCTCCACACTAAACACAGGATTTCAGAAAACTAATCAAAGATATCCAAACAAATGT
Source organism: Cabassous unicinctus (assembly GCA_029593785.1). Lineage (NCBI taxonomy): Eukaryota > Metazoa > Chordata > Mammalia > Cingulata > Chlamyphoridae > Cabassous > Cabassous unicinctus. Next base: position 37,625 of record JAQZBX010002623.1, read on the forward strand.
CATTAATAAATTTAATGAGATGGATAAAGAGATTAAGGATATTAAGAAGACACTGTGGATTGTAGGAAGATAATGTCTAACAAACCACAGAGAATGAGCCAACAACTGTCCAAGGGACCAGCTTTCATGGTCAGCAGACCAGGACAACGCTACACAACTCCCAGGAGGATGAGGGACAGAGAGAGGCAGAAGCTGAAACAATAAATGTGAATTACCAAGCCCCTGTGGCAGCCTGAAAGGGTTAACATCCCCCACCCAACGTGTTAAGCAGGGGTAAAACCCCTGGCTCACTGCTGCTGATTGAGAGGGGAACAGACATCTTCCTCCTTGTCAGCTGTTTGAAGGGAAGTAGAGAAAAGGGAAGGAGAGTTAGATGGCTTCTCTTCACTGGCTTTGGCCAGCAGAACCCACTTTGAATCTCTGCTCTGGAGATTCAATACAGGAAAACAGGAAACCCAAGACTGAAACACCTCAGTGGAAAGGTATACTTTGTCACCATCTGCTGACCAATCTGGAAATTGCATTGACAAAATAAATTTCCATTTTGTTTGTATCCTAGTCCCTGGGAGAATATCTGCACCTCATTCATGAGCCCCTGGTCCAATTTTGATAAATTGAGCTGGGCAAATTTAAATAATAAGCTGAACAAAATATCAAAGAAGAGCTGTGAGAAAAAAACAATAGGCAAAAGAGAGAAATTGAGCACTAGAGTAAATTCACCAACATATTCTGATGTCTAGACATCAGCAAAAACTTGCAAGGGATATTAGGAAACAGGAAGAGATGGCCCAGCCAAAGGAACTTACCAAATACACTGAAGAGATAAAGGATTTAACACAATTAATCAGTGATAATCACACAAGTCTCCTAAATTACTTCAAAAAATTAAGAAAATATGATTAAAGAAATAAAGGATATTAAGAAGGCACGCAGTGAGAATATAGAACAACTTTAAAGCCTGCAAACAAAAGTAATAGATGTTTTGGGAATGAAAGATGTGATGGATGAGATTAAAAATACTTTAGAGGCACACAAGAGAGTATATGAACTGCTTGAAGACAGAATTATTGATTTTGAAGACAGAACATTTGAACTGGAAAAGGCAGGGGAACTGAAAGAGAAGGGAATGGAAAAAATTAAACAGAGTCTCCGGTAATTGAATGATAAAGTGAAATGCATAAACATTTGCATTATTGGTATGCCAGAAGGAGAATGGAAAAGGGTCAGAAGGAATATTTGAGAAAATAATGACAAACAATTTTCAACCCTGATGAAAGATATGAATATCAATATCCAAGCAGGACAATGCACCCAATACAGAATAAATCTAAATAGACCTACCTAGAGACACCTACTATTCATAATGACAAATATCCGATATGAAGAGAAGATTCAGGGAAAAACAAGAGAAAACCAAAACATCACATACAAGGGAAACTCAATAAAATTAGGTGCTGAGCTCTCATCAGAAACCAGGGAGAAGAGAAGAAAATGACATGATGTTTTTGAGGTACAGAAAGAGAAAAACTGCCAGGCAAGAATTCTGCATCTAGCAAAACTGTCCTTCAGAAATGAAAGTTAGTTCAAAGTCTTCAGAGACAAACAAAAATGAATAGAATATGTTACCAAAAGACCAGAGTTACAAGAGACACTAAAAGGAGTACTATAGACTGAAAAGAAAAAACAAGGGTAAGAGATTTGGAGAAAAGTAGAAATGAAGATTATTAGAAGGGTAAAATAAGTGGTAAGAAAGCAGACAATAGAACATTATGACAACAGAGAGCCAAAAGACAAAATGGATGAAGTAAGTAATGCATTTACAGTAATAATTTTGAATGTTAATGGCATGAACTCCCCAATCAAAAGACAGAGACTGATGGATTAAAAAATATGAGCTGTCTATATGTTGTCTACCACTGATTCACCTTGTATGTAAGGACACCAAGATAAAAGTGAGAGGTTGGGGAAGCCAATGTGGCTTAAGTGATTGAGCTGCTGCCTACCACATGGGAGGTTCCAGGTTCCGTTACCATTGTCTCCTAAAGAAGGAAAATGAGGGGAAGCAGCTGTGGCTCAATTTGTTGGGCTCCCAATTAATTACCATATGGGAGGCCCTGGGTTCAATTCCCAGGGCCTCCTGGTGAAGGCAAACCTGCCCACATGGCGTGGTGAGAGAGCTGGTGCAAGATGATGCAACAAAGGTAGACAAGTAGACACAGAAAATTGCACAGCAAATGGACATTTCCAGGGCATCCTGGTGAAGGCAAACTGGCCCGCCTGGCACGGTGAGTGAGCTGGCACAACAAGATGATGCAACAAAGGAGACAAGCAGATGCAGAAAAATGCACAGCAAATGGACACAATGAGCACAAGCAGCAACAGGGGGATAAATAAAAAAATAAAAATAAATCTTTAAAAAAAAGAAGACAAATGAGGCAATGAACTGATGCAAAGGGTAAGCATGGTGAACTGATGCAACAAGATGACACAACAAAAGACATGAGGAATACATAATGAGAGACACACCAAAGCAGGGTGTAGAGGTTGCTCAAGCAATTAGGAAACTCCCACTCATATTGGAAGTCCCAGTTTTGGCTCCCGGTGTCTCTTAAAAGAAGACTAGCACACAACAAACAGACACAGCAAATGCAAAAAAACGAGGGGGTGGAGAGAAATAAATAAATAAAATAAACCATTTTTAAAAATAGTGAAAGGTTGGAAAAAGGTATTCAATACAAATAGTAAACAAACAAAAAAAAGTGCTGGCATAGTGATACTAACATCACACAAATAGATTTCAAATGAAAAACCGTTAAAAGAGATGAAGAAGGTCATTATATATTAATAAAAGGGGCAATTCAGCAAGAAGAAATAACTGTACCAATTATTCATGCACCGAACCTGAGTGCCTTAATATACATGAGGCACACACTGGTAAAATGATACATGAGGCACACACTGGTAAAACTGAAGGGAGAAATAGATGTGTCTACAGTAATAGTTGGAGACTCTCAGTACTGGATAGAACATCTGGACAGAGGATAAAGTAACAGAGCACTTGAATAATATGATAAATGAACTAGACCTAACAGACATCTGTAGAACAATTGCATCCCAAAATAGCAGGATATACTTTTATTTCAAGTGCTCATAGATCCCTCTCCAAGATAGACCTTATACTGGGTCACAAGACAAGTCTCAATAAGTTCAAAAATATTGAAATTATAGAAAATGCTTTCTCTAATCATAAGAGAATAAGCTGGAAATTGATAATGGATGGAAAAAAAGAAAGTCATAAATATTTGGAGATTAAACAACACACTTAGATAATCATTGGGTCAAGGATGAAATTTCAAGAGATTCCAGGAACTATCTTCAGACAAATGACAATGAGAACAAAACATATCAAAACCTTTGGGACACTGCAAAGACAATGCTGAGAGGGAAATTTAAAGCCCTCAATGATTACATTAAAAAAGAATAAAGAGCTAAAATTGAAGCTTTAGCCACACACCTGAAGCAACTGGGAAAATAACAACAAACTAATCCCAAACCAAGCTGAAGTAACGAAATAGTTAAGAGCAGAGCAGAAATAAATGAAATCAAGAACAAAAAAATTGGAGAGGCACAAGAAAACCAAAAGTTGTTTCTCTGAGAAGATGAACAAAATCAACAAAACCTTAGCTAGACAGACATAGAGAAAAAGAGAGAAGATGCAAAAAAATAAAATCAGAAATGAGAGAGGGACATTAGCACTGACCCTGCAGAATAAAGAGAACTCATAAGAATATACTTTGAACTGTGTAGCAGTTTGGCTGTTTGATATAGTTATGAATTCCAAAAAATTGATATTGTATTATGCTTGTAAACTGGTCTGTTCATCTGGACATGATTAAGTTATGATAAGGGCTTTTATTGGGCCACAAAAGTAGGGCATTGTGCTCCACCCCTTGGTGGGTAGGAAACCAAAAGTAAAAGTCATGGCAAAGGACAGAGGTGGAGTTTTGAGTTGGAGTTCTGATACTGGAGTTCTGATGTGGAGTCTTGAGCTGAAACCCCGGGAAGTAAACAAACACAGGAGCTTAGTAGTGAGGAATGAGAGAAGGCCCCAGGAAAAGAGATGAGCCATTCGCCTGAAACACAGCTGGGCTTGTGGAGAAAGGCAAAGGTTAGAGAGCCTCATAGTCTACAGCTGACCTTGTGGAGAGAACAAGCAGCTGAACATGGAGAGAATCAAGCCCCGGAAGAGAGGAACCCAGGGAGCTGTACCCCTCATAGAGTTTGCTGAGGGATGTAACTTATGTTTTATATTAACTTTATAGCCTGGTAACTTTATGGCCTCTACCCCAAATAATTACCCTTTATAAAGACCAACAGATTTCTAGTAGTTTGCATCATCATCCCTTTGGCTGATTAATACTAACTGTATGTCAAATAATTAGACAATGTAGAGGAGATTGACAAATTCCTAGAAACACACAAACCACATACATGGACCGTAGAAGAAATAGCAGACCCCACCAAATCACCAATCACAAGTCAAGAGATTGAAACATTATAACAAAAATTCTAAAGATGAAAAGCCTGGGACCAAATGGCTCCACAGTTGAATTCTACCAATCATTCAAAGTTGATCTAACACCAATCTTGCTCAAGTGCTTCCAAAAAATTGAAGAGTAAAGAACACTACAAAACTCAGTGTATGAAAGCAATTTTCACCCTCATACCAAAATCAGATAAAGATACTATAAATAGAAAATTACAAACGAATATCTTTAATGACTATAGATGCAAAGGTCCTCAACAAAATACTTGCAAATAGAATCCAAAATCACATTTAAAAAATTATACATCACAATCAAATGGGTTTTATACCAGGTATGCAAGGGTAGTTCAACACAAGAAAATCAATTAGTGTAATAAACCTCATTGAAACATTGAAGAAGAGGAATCACATGATCTTTCTCAATTGATGCAGAAAAGGTATTTGACAAAATACAGCACCCTTGATAAGATCTCTCCAACAGATAGGAATAGAAGGAAGTTTCTCAATATGGTAAAGGTCATAAAAGAAAAACCTACAGTTAACATTTTACTCAATGGTGAAAGACAGAAAGCTTTCCTGCTGAGATCAGGAACAAGACAAGTGTGCCCATTGGCACCATTGTTATTCAATATTGTTCTAGAAGATCTAGCTAGAGCAATTAGCCTAGCTAAGGAAACAAAAAGCACCCAAATAGGAAAATAAGAAGTAAAATTCCACTATTTGCTGATGGCATGATCCTATATCTAGATCTCCTGAAAAATCCACAACAAACTTACTAGTACTAATAGACAAGTTCAGCAAAGTGGTAGAATACAAGATTAATAAGCAAAATCAATAGTGTTTCTGTACACTACGGATGTGCAATCTGAGGAGGAAATCAGGGGGAAAATTCCATTTATAATACCAATGAAAACAATCAAATATTTAGGAATAAGCTTAGCCAAGGACATAAAGTCATGTATTCAGAAAACTACAAAACATTTCTAAAAGAAACTGAAGAAGGCCTAAATAAACAGAAGGATATTCCATGTTCATGGATTGAAACATATAATATTGTTAAGATGTCAATTCTACCCAAACTGATTTAAAGATTCAATGCAATTACAATAAAAATCCCAACAAATATTTTTGCAGAAATGGAAAAATGAATTATCAAATTTATTTGGAAGTTTAAGGTGACCAAATAGCCAAAAATTCTTTAAAAACAAGAACGAATTTGGAAGACTCTCATTTCTAGGCTTAAAGCATATTACTTAGTGACTGTGGTAAAAAACAGCATGATACTGCCAAAAATGCAGGCACATTGATGAATGGAACTGAATCAAGAACTCAGAAATGGTCCCTCACATTTACAGTCAAGTGATTTTTGACAAGGCGTTCAAGCCCTCCCAGCTGGGCCAGAAGATCTCTTCCACAAATGGTGGTGGGAGAACTGGATATCTATATCCAAAAGATATGAGACATCTATCTCACATCTTATACAAAAATTAACTCAAAATTGATCAGGGACCTAAATATAAAAGTGAGAACCATAAATCTCTTAGAAGAAAATGTAGGAAAGCATATTCAAAATCTTGTGGAATGTGGTAGTTTCTTTAACCTTATACCCAAAGCATGAGCAATAAAAGAAAAAATAGATAAATGGAACCTCCTCAAAATTAAACATTTTTGCACCTCAAAGGATTTTATCAAAAGGGTGCAAAGCAGCTTACACTATGGGAGAAATATTTGGTAATCACATATCTGATAAGGGTTTAATAGCCATGATATGCAAAGAGATCATACAACTCAACAATAACAAGACAAACTACCCAATTTAAAAATGGACAGAAGCCTTGAAAAGACAATTGTCCAAAGAAATACAAATGGCAAAAAACACATGAAAAAATATTCAACATTACTAGCAATCAGGGAAATGCAAATCAAAACTACAATGAGGCATCATTTCACACCTATTAGAATGGTGTCTATTAGAACTAGAAAATCTGAAAATTTTGGAAAGGATGTGGATAGGAATGCTTATGTACTGTTGGTGGGAATGTAGAAATGCACAGCCATTGTGGAGGGCTGTTTGGCAGTTCCTAAGGAAGTTAAATATAGACTTGCCATGGGACCCCACAATACCATTACTATGTTTATATCCAGAAGAACTGAGAGCAGAGTAATGAAAAGTCACATGCACATCAGTGTTCATAGTGGCTTTATCTGCAATTGCCAAAAGTTGAAAACAACCCAAGTGTCCATCAACTGATGAATGGATAAACAAATTGTAGTGTATACACATGATGGAATATAACCGAGCAGTAAGAAGAAATGAAGTCATTAATCATATGGCAACATGGCTGAACCTGGAGGACATTATGTTGAGTGACTCAAGCCAGACACAAAGGGACAAATATTGTATGATTACTCTATTATGAACTAAATATATTGTGTAAACTTATGGAGTTAATAATTAGAAAATAGGTCACCAGAAAATAGAAGGAGGGTAGAGAATTGAAAGCTGAGGGTTAATCTGTGCAGAACTGGTAAAAAGGATGTTTGTAAATCTTTGGGAATGAATAGAAATAGTGAAAGCATGTCGTGGTGTCTGTAACTAGCAGAGCTATTATATGGGTATGACAGGGGTTGAAAGGGAAAGTCTAAGTTTATGTATATTACTAGAAGGAAAGCTAAAAGCTGTAACATGAGACTGTATAAGATAGTAAAACCTCATATAAAACATGAATATGTATGATATTGCATATATAAGACAGTTTTTACAAAATATAAATACAAATAAACTAGAGAGAAGGAAAAAGAATAGCTCTGTAGGATGGGGGAAGCATAAAAAGATTGATAGGTGATGAATTTTGTTTGTTTGTTTTTTGTTTACAGTTATTATTGGAATAATGAATCTTTCCTAAGAATGGCTGAAGTGATGAATGCACAAATATGTGATTATACTGAATACCACTGATTGTACACTTTGGATAGATTTATGCTGTATTAATAAGTATCAATAAAATTGATTTGTTAAGAAAAAAGAAGACACTGGATGAACATAAAAATTTCACAGCATGCAAAGAAGAGTGACAGTTCTTATTGGAATGAAAGACACAGTGGTTGAGATTGCAAATACATGAGACGCATATAACGGCAGACTTGAAATGGCCAAGGAAAGAATAAGTGAATTAGAAGAGTATCTGAATTGGAAAAGATAGGAGAAAGGAAAACAGAGAAATAAAAAAAATAGAAAATTTGAAGTGCCTTTCAAGGAATTGAATGACAGTGCAAAATGCACAAACATGCATTTGGGTGTCTCAGAAGGGAAGAGAATGGAAAAGCAGCAGAAAGAATAATTGAGGAAATAATCACGGAAAATTTCCCAACTTTTGCCTAACATGGATAATTCTGCTATGAACATCAGTGTGCAGATGTCTATTCGTGTCATGGCTCTCAGTTCTTCTGGGTACAACTAAAAATGGTACATAGGTGTAACAAAAGATAAAACCAACACTTTTGCACCACAAAGGACTTTGTCAAAAGGATGAAAAGACAACTGACTTAATAAGAGAAAATATTTAGCAAGATAAGGCTTTAATATCCATGATTTAAAGGATATGATAAGGAGACCATACAATTCAAAAGTAAAAAGATGAACTCTCCAATTTTAAAATGGGCAAAACTCTTGAAAACACAAATGTCCAAAGAAGAAATATAAATGGCAAAGAAACTCATGAAAAAATGTTCAATATCACTAGTGATTAGGGAAATGCAAATCAAAACTAGAAAGAGATATCATTTCACATCTGTTAGAAGGACTGATATTAAAAACTATAGTGTAAATGTTGGAGAGGATGTGGAGAGATAGAGACACTTATTCACTGTTGTGGGAATGTAGAATAGTACAATAACTGTGGAGAATTGTTTGCTAGTTCCTAAGGAAGTTGACTATAGACTTGTCTATTTTGTTTTTCCTGATTTCCTATGAGTTACTTGAATGTTTTTAAAATATTTTGGATCCCAGTTTTAATGTTTTTTCGTATACCTAATTGTTCACTTTTTAAATGGTTGCTCTACATGGTATACATACTTTTCTATACATAAAAATTCCTCATTGTTTACTGGTATCAAAATTTTACCAGTTCAAGTAAAGGGTATACTCTTGTGTACCTTTGCCTTACCCCATTTATTAAGTAGTTGTCTTTAATATTTCCTCTATAGATATTAATAACCTCATCAGATAGTGTTATCATGCTGCTTTAATTGTCAAATGAGAGAATTCAAGAGGACAAATAAAGTCTAATGAAATTAGCTATGTATTACATTTTAATAGATCCTATCCAGATGTATTGCAATTATTTAGTAAGATTTTTATTTGTTTACTTTTAGAAAAATTTTTATTTATCCCCCTACAGATGGTTCTCTTGTCTGTCTGCTCATTGTTTGCTACCCTTCTCCAGGAGGCACCAGGAACCAAACCTGAACCCTCCCACATGGGAGGCAAATGACCTGAACCACATCACTCACTGTATTGCATTTCATTGCCATTGTCTATTTAGCTGTTCATTCTTTTTTTTTTAACTGTGAGAATATATATGCAACAAGAATTTTCCCATCTTATCAACTGGAAACCCCCATCCAGTGACATCACTCCTCTTTACAAGGTTGTGGTACCTTCATCAGCTTCCAAATATTCCCATCTCCACAAACAGAAACCTCATACCCACTAAACATTAATTCCCTTTATCACCTGTCACTTCAGCCTTTGCCACATGTATTCCCATTTCTGTCATTGTGGGCCTGTATATTCTCTGACATTTTTTTTTGTATTACCATGGACCATAAATTATCATCTCAAATCATTAATAATCATATTTGCTTACATAACAACTTAATTTCAAGGTATACATTAAGTATGTTCCTATAATTCTCTGGCCCCCATATTTATGTAGCACTTGTCACAAATAGTGTGTTTATACATTATGCACGCCAAACCACTGTTTTATATTTACATTTTATGTATTTGCCTTTATAGCTCCTGATTGAAACAAAAAGTAGACTTAACAAACCATAAACACAATAGAACTCATGTCACTGTCCTTGCTAGAGATACTTATTTCTTATATGGCTTTGATCTATTGTCTTTCAACCTACAGAACTTTCTTTAGCATTTGTTGTATGGTCAGTCTAGTGGTGATGAACTCCCTCAGATTTGTTCATCTGGGGATGTCTTAATCTCTCCGCACTTTTGTAAGTTGTTGTTGCCAGATTTAGAATTCTTGGTTGGCAATTGTTTGCTCTCAGAAATTTAAACATGTCATTCCCCTGCTCTCTTGCCTCTATGTTTTCCAGTCAGAAATTGACACTTAACATTATTGCTGCTCCCTTGTATATGAGACATTGCCTTTCTCTTGCAGCTTTCAAAATCCTCTTTATCTTTCGCATTCAGCACTTTAATTGTAAAATGCTGCGGTGTGCGTCTATTTCAATTTATCCTGTTTTGAGTTCATTTAGCATCATGGATGCATATTGTCTTTCATCACATTTGGGGATTTTTCATTCTTTATTTCTTTGAATATTCTATCTGCTCCTTTCTCTCTTTTTCTACTCCTGGGATTCTCAAAATGGGCATATAGGTGTGTTTGATTGTATCTTACAGAATCCTCAGGCTGTGTTGACTTTTCTTCATTATTTCTTCTTTCAGCTCCTCAATTTCAATCATCTTATATTCAAGTTCACTGATTCCTTTTTCTGTCAGCTTCCATCTACTGTTGTAACCGTCAAGGGAAATTTTAATTTCTATTACTGTGGTTTTCAGCTCTGTTTGTTTCATGTTCATAAATTCTGTCTCTTTACTGACATTCTCTTCATGTCCATCTACCATTTTATGATTTCCTTTAGTTCTTTCTCCATGCTTTCCTTTAGGTCTTTGAGCATATTTAGGAACATTTTTTAAAATGTCTTTCTTTGGTATATCCCATGTCTGGTTTCCTCATTGATAGCTTCAATTGCTTTTTATTTTCTTCTTTTCCTAGACCATCGCTTCCTGTTTCTTTTTATGTTTTGTAACTTTTTGTTGAAATGTGTATTTTGATACTTTATTGTGTTATTCCAGGAATTTTTACTTTGAGGTCTCTGCTTTTTCAGTATGTATCCAGCCTGTATTATGACAGATTTCACTGAATGCCACCAGCTAACAAAATAAAAGGAAAAAGAAAATGCCTTTCCCAGTCTTTGCAGGTGGACTTGTATAGATGTTTTTCTTCAGAGTTTATCCATATATTGAGTTAGAAAATTGCTCCAGACAAAAATGTAGAGACCACCATATTCCTTTCTTGGCATGTGCCTTGAGCATGCATGTATGGCCCAAGGAATTTCCCCATTGATGTGCCTATAATCTCACTGTGTTTTGTGGGAACTGACTTCTACATGCAGGGAAATTTCTGGTATGGCTTTGGAGTTCTCTGACTGCATGGAGGTTTAAATTAATGAATTTACATGTATTTTTTTATATTTCTCATATGACTGTCAAAGAAAATCCTCATTAGCAGAAACTTTTAGGGGAGGCCATTATTATTGAAAACATTTTCCCTAGCTGAAATCACAAGAATGAAGACAAATAAATGGGCACATTTTTAGCTCAAGCTTTCATTAATGTGCTGTCCTCCTTTGAATATCTTGACTTAATGGGCCAATCCAATTTAATTTCTCCATACTACACGATCCTATTTCCTATATAAATTTTTATCCACAATAGATATCAACTTAATTTCACTACTCCAGGGAGCACTGTGTGGCCAAGATTAGTCTTATTTCCACATGTATTATTTCCAGAATGTACAAAGGTCCAGACACTGTGGAAGACTGTTTCCTAAGGAAGCTGAATATAGACTTGCCATGGGACCCATCAATATCATTTCTGGGTTTATACCCAGAAGAACTGAGAGCAGTGACCTGAACGGATATCTGCACACTGATGTTCTTAGCAACATTATTCATGATTGCCAAAAATGAAAACAACCAGGTTTTCCTCAACTGATGAATGGACAAATATTGTGGAGTATACACATGATCGAATATTGTGTAGCAGTAAGAAGAAATGAAGTCATGAAACATATGACAACATGAATGAACCTGGAGGACATTGTGTTGAGTGAAGCAAGCAAGACACAAAATCAAAATACTGTATGATTTCCCTATTATGAACGAAATATATTAGGTGAAATATAAATTTATTATATGAAATATGAATATCCATAGAACTGCATACATAAGACCATTTTTCTTTGAAGCTGAACAAATGTAATTTAGTACAAACAATGTTAAAATCAGACAAAAAAAACCATTATGTTAAGTGAAGAAGACCAGACACAGAGTACTACATATTATATGATTCCAGTTACATAAAATGTAAATATAAATCAATTTATAAAGATGAAATGAGATTAGTGGTTATATAGGTCTAAGGAAGGAATGCTAAGGGTGTGGAGTCTTTATTTTTAGAGTAATGAAATTGTTCTAAAAATTTTTAAGTGGATGTACTACATTGTGATTATATTAAAAGCCATTGATTATACACTTTGGATAGATCGTATTGTATGTGATTATATCTCAATAAAACTGCTTAATAAACAAATAAATAATAGTGCAAGAACAGCCAGAAACAGCAGTTATGTACAGCAGGGGAAATATAGAGATTGAGAGGTGAGGAATTTTCTTATTTGTCTTTTTTTAAAATTATTATTATTATGAAATAATTAAAATGCTCTAATAATGATTGAAGTGATGGACACACAACTACGTGATTATACCAAATGTCATTGATTTGACACTTTAGATGAATTGTTTACTTTATTACACTGTATCAATAAAATTGATTTGGGAAAAAACAATTAGAGTGATAGAGTGGATATAAAGCATGATCCAACAATATGCTTTCGACAAGAAACTCACTTCAACTGTCTCAATATAGGTAGGATGAAAGTAAAAGGATTGAAAAATATATGCCATGCAATTAATAATCAAAAGGAAACAAGAGTGTATTGAACATGATAAAGGCATATATGAAAAAGCCACAGCTAGCATCGTACTCAATAGTGAAAGATTGAAAGCTTTCCTGCTAAGATTAAGAACAAGAAAAGCATGCCTGTTTACACAACTCCTCCCCAACATTGTACTGAATATTCACACCAGAGCAAATAGGCAAGAAAAAATAAATAAAAAGTATCCAGATTGGAAAAGAAAAAGCAAAACTCTCTCTACTTGCACATGACATGATCCAAAGTATCTAGAGGAAAGCTGCTAGAGCTAACAAATTAATTCAGTAAAGTGGCAAGGTACAAGGGCAACATGGAAAAAAATAGATTTATTTCTATACACCAGCAATGTACAACTGGAAATGAATACTAAGAAAAACCCCCATTTACAATGCCATGGAAAAGATTAAAATATATAGCAATTAATTTAATCAAGGCTTTAAAGGACTTATACACAGACCTGTAGACTGAAAATGAAAAAAGATTGCTGAAAGAAATTAAGAAGACCTAAATAAATGGAAAGATATCTGGCAAAGAGGAGCAGCATTCAGGGAATAGAAGAGGAGGAATAAGAGAAGATGGGTGCTTGCTTCAATGACATTACAGGTAAGAAAAATTGGAGATTATTTGGTTTAGAGAGAGCCACACTTGAGCAACAAGGAAGTTTTCAGGAAGTAACTGATTCTGTTCTATGAAAAGCTATTCATTTCACTTTAATCAAAACAATTATTTTTAAAAGAGATTTTTAATAGTTTCATTAATTAAAAACTTATGACTTTATCATCTTAAACGTGAAACAGACATAATGTTCTCTTATTAATATATGTATAGATCCCAGGAGATTATACCAAAGTAGAATAAAATTAAAATAATATTTTATGTAAGAATTTTTTTTTCTTTTCCTTCATAGGAGGTTAGAACTTCTTTGTTTACATAATACATTAAAAATATAACCTTAAAAGCCTACCAACCATTAGGCCCTGGGGAATATATTACATAGTAAGTTTTTTATTTGTTTTAATTATAATATAGAAAAACCTTTTCATAGATTTCATGGATCTTTCTACGTACTGAAATTTAGCAATTGGGTTATTAATTATTTTCATCTCAAGGCTGTTAAAATATAATTGGGAAATTACAGGACAGACTGTGTAAATCAAAGTTTATACAGAAATATTCCCTCTGTCCCTATCATTTATAATTTCCAGGCCTAGTAGACAGAATTCTAAATTAAACTCACATCTCCCCTACCTTTCCACACCCAGCCCACACCCCAAAGTTTCTAGCCAATTTTAATGAGTAGCTGGAATTCAGTCAAGGTTCGAAGACCCTGGGGGTATGATAGGCTCCAGAAAGATTATGAAAGTATTCAGGACAACCTTTTGATGTGTTTTGTCCTTGAAATAATTTCTTTAGTCAGATTTTTATATGAGCTTTGTCATCCTGTTTGTTTTTTCTAATTTGGACTCCAGGAGTATTCATTTACATATACAAATATAAGTGCTTATTTAATTTTAACAAATTCAATAGAGCTCTTTCAAGAATTTTCATTTATTAACTTGATATTACCATCCAGAGGTATGAAAATATACATTGAACAAACAGACAGGCATACTAACAGAATCATAACTCTATTATAGAATCAGAAATCTCTATTGTCATGGTTGTCTTTTGGTTTCCCATCATTTCATGATTTTTTTTTTACACCTTTTAAGATCTCCCCTGGGATTGATGTTGCCTGTAATATGCAATCTTGTTTTTAGAACCAAATGCACACACAGATAATAAGTTTTTTTTTCTTTTTTCAATTCAAGCTCACAGACCCCCTGAAAAATTTCCATGGGTTAGGAACTGGTCTAGACATTTTCAGTCATTCACATATTAACATTTTTGGCTAACTTAAAAGGCATCTGCATAATGTTTCAGTAATCATAATTGTTTGTTAAATCTTAACCCTTGGAAATGTTAGGGTCACTTAACAGGCAAGCTTCTAGGTGTACCAGGCAACTTGAGAGAAATTCTGGGTATCACGGCTGTTTAACAGTGTCTCCATGGTATGAGGCACAACAATTTTGAGAGCTGAGTCAAACACACAGACATGGCCTGAACAAAGGCACAGGGGCCATGACCACACATGGGCAAGAAGGGAGGCCCTGAGTGACCACATTCAGAGTGTGGCTGTAGTAGCCAATGGTGTGAAAATGGTCCCACATGCATTTCCTCCTTCCTCATTCATTTAGAGCTGGAAGGAAACCCGAGGGGATGGGATTTTTACAGCCCTGTTGCCCAGTCTGGGATGCTGAAAGGGTGGGGCTAGAGAGTGAGAAAGCTTCAGGTTGGGAGTGTTTGAGGAGATCATAAAAGGGTCAGGCAAAGGAAGAAAAGGAGGGGGCCCCCAAAGGGCAATATCCAGCTAGCCTAAGAAATGCACCTACCTGTTCTTTGGTGGTGGGTTGGGGGAAAATAAGGATAACCTTGCGATGAGGGTGGTCTAGTGAGAGTTTTATTTTTAGAATTAATGCAACTTCTTTGGTATTTCCACAGCTGGAGAACTTTAACTTTGAGATTTAGGTGTTACACATATATTTAAGGTTCTAGAGAGTTACAAGGATAAACATAAATAGTAAAGCATTTTAAAACTTACGAACAACAATTAAAGTTTAAAAACAAATGTGACTGTGGCAAGAGATTATAATTTAGGCCCTAATTTCCTTGTGATCATTTTAAAGATAAAGCTATTTTAGAAATAAAATGTTAGAAAACTAACTTATATTGAGATTATTAAAAAATAGACCATAGCAGAAGTTTTAGTTTGTTTGTTTCTCCTTTATATTTTTATTAGGGCTTTTTATTCCTGGTCCAATGAGGATCAGAGACAGAACAAAATTCAAGAAGTGAAGTTTGTTAGATCACCGGCATATTAGGGGTCTGAAGTGAGACTTCAGCCTGCCTGCCCAGGTTTAGTATTGCCTCATTTGAGCTGGTGTAACTGGTTGAGTTTACAGAATGGGTGCATAGAAATGGCACACATATATAGGATGGAAGATTGCTAATTTTTGCCCTTTGGGGAGGAGGTCTTGGGGAGTGAAAGATGGACGTGTTCAAATGTCAAACAAGACATTTGATAATCTTGGATATTCCATCATTGGTTTTGAGATTTGTACATCCTGTTGGATTAGGGATGGGGTGGGGGTTTTGCCCCATCTGTTATCAGAGCAGGGGAGACCTGTCAGGACAGACCAGGGTCATGAGGGGTTATTTTGACAAATGGGGCTAACAGGCAGAATATAATTTACAGACTTGCCTTGCTTTCCTTTAAAGTTCCATTTTTTTTTCTTTTATCTGTAGCTGACTGTATGTACTTTTTTATTTTATTTTATTTGTAAAGAAGCTTTAGATTACATAAAAGATGCATCAAAATTTTAGGAGGATTCCCATATACCCCAAACCCTTCCCCTCCAACATTTCTCTCCATTAGTAAAATCTTTCATTAGTGTGGAACATTTGTCACAATTGATGAACACATATTGAAGTATTGCTACTAACCATGACCAATAGTTTTCAATATAGTTTATACTTTGCACCACGCATTTTTATAGGTTTTGACAATGTGTATATTGCCAATATCCATCATTCCATTATCATTCAGAACAATTACAATTTCCCAAAAATGCCCCATGTTACACTAATTCTTCCCTCTCCCTTCCCTCACAAGCTCTGGTGACCACTGCCTTTATATCCTTTGTACAAGCACTAATGGAGTGGCAAGGAACCCTAAAGTACATATATGTACTTTTAGAGAGGCTTCAGAACAAAACAATGTAACTGATAAGGAAAGTTGGTTGTTTCTTTGACATATTTTTAAAATACTTAAAACCATGACTATAATGTTCTACTAATGAATAATATGCAGAAAACAGTGTCAAATTTTATAAATTTGACAATGAAAGTTTATACAGCCTTTTAATATTTACATGAACATTTTACCCATACAAATTTAATTATCATAATTTTAGAAAATATCTTTTTAATTTTAAAAACTCTTTAAACATTTTCGATGCAATTTACATCAACTGAACTTTATTTTTAGCACTTCATTTTTTTCAAGGTGAAAGAACAAATCTTTTGCAATCATTTGAACTGAAAAGATATTGATGTGTATAGGATGACCAAATACCTGAAAATAACTTGTTTCTCTCCCTGTTGCTAGGATGCAAAAGAAGGAATTATATGTAAATTATAAGGTAATGAGATGAAACCCTCTCTTTGTGTCAAATTCTGCTTTTGGTGGTTGAGAATATCTTGTTGAAGCAATGATGTATGAAAACAAGCTTCAACTAGTTGGCTGGACCTGCACAGAATAAGCCCCTTGCTGTCCTCATGTCAACTTGCTTAATTAACATAGTAAAATTCCTACCCAGGGATCGAGTTATATGCCCCTTTTTTGATCATGCAAAGTATGTGCAAGTGTGACTTCCTTGACATACTAATCATACAATTATATAACTAGCTATGTATGTTCATCCATATGCATAAAAGCTAATGCATAATCAAAGCAAATGCTAATTAGTAACTTAGGTATTAAAGCCAGAGTGAAACCGCAGCACAGAGAATCAGGTCTGAATAGCTTTAGACAAACATTGGCTCCTGTCTGCAGTCATAACAAATGTAAGTTCTGTCTAACTCTCGTGTTAAGGCTTTTCCCTCTGGTTATCCCCAAAGGCCCAGCTTTTGGCCTAACAATATTCTTTATGGTTTGACTTTGAGAGAGCAAAATGTTAAAATTGTTAGGTTTGAATATTATGTTCTTTTAAAAGTGACACAGGGAAGCAGATGTGGCTCAAGCAATTGGGCTTCCATCTACCATAAGTGAGGACCTGGGTTTAATCCCCAGAGCCTCCTGGTAAAGGCCATTCGAGACCTGTGCATTGAGCCAGGCCCATGTGGTGAGCAATGCAGCAAGAGGATGATGCAACCAAAAGAGACACAGGGGAGAGTCAAGGTGAGACATGACAGAAACCAGGAACTGAGGTGGCACAAGTGAGGGGTACCTCTCTCTGACATTGGAGGTCACCAGGATTGAATCCCAATGAAGCCTAGAGGAGAAAAATGGGAAGAAAAGTCAGAAAAAGAAACAGACACAGAAGATCACACAGAGAATGGACACAGACAGCAAAAACAGCAGGGGGAAGGGAGGGGGGAAAGGGCAAAAAAATAGAGACACAACTTGTTTTTCTTAATAAAGTACACAAATTTGTTTTGATAAAACCCAGGCTTTTAAATTTTTTTACACTGATTATTCTGGAGAAAAAGACTTTATAACCTTTTACTAAATTGGACTACTTATTTAAGAAATATTGGCCCTCAACAGAGAGAGAAGCAAATTTTAGTTTTTTCTTTATTTTTAAAGAAATTTTAGATTACAGAAAAGATATATTACATTGAAAATATAAGGGATTCCCATATACCCCATTCTCTCCCTCTCTCACATTTCCCTATTTATAACATCTTTAGTGTGGTACATTTGTTACTATTGATGAACAAATATTTAAGTATTGCTACTTTGGTTAGTAATATAGTTTACATTATCATTTACACTTTGTACTGTACAATTTTACAGGTTTCTAGTTTACATTATGGTTTACACTTTTATTGTACAATTTTACAGATTTTGACAAAATGTGTAATGGCCTGTATCCATCATTGCAATATCATGCAGAACAATTCCAGTGTCCCCAAAATGCCCCATGTTACACCTTTTCTCCCCTCTTCCTCCCCTCACAACCTCTGGTGACCACAATTTTTATATCAATATTACAAATTCTTCCATTAGTAAAATAATAAGTCTAATTTGATCCACAGTTGCATTCTCCCCTTATGTTTGTTCATTCCTCAATCTTGAAGATATTGGAATACTGATGCCCACTCTGATTCAGATTGAGAGGGAGCTTAGATCCCCTGGGCAGATGGATGGAATTGTCTTGCCTGCAGCTGTAGATACTCTCTGTTCTTTTGGAAGGGGTATTACCCATCATCACCATTTTGTTTTTTGTGTTGGGTGAGTCTGATGAATTGAAGAGTAGGTGTTGGCTGTAACTCTGATGAGTTTCAGGCCTCAACTGGAATATGAATAGCCAGAAGATGTAAGATTCTCAGACACATATTTAATGGCTATAGAGCTAATTATAGGTTCAAATAAAAGGGGCAGAAGAACCATGTATAGGGAAATTATAAATGAGTCTTACTCCATTGTATTGGGGATATAGTTTAATTCCAAGTTAAGGTCCATCAATAAGGTGCTGATTTTCTAGGATGTCTGCCCTGCCTATAGTGTCCAGAGGTGTGTAGAGCCCTTGGGAGCACCCTTGGATCATTTACTGTGGCAGTCAGTGAGATCCTGCTGAGCCATGCATAAGCATAACCTCTGGAATGACTTCCTGACTAACTTTGAAATCTATTAGCCATAAAAACTCATTTGTATTTAACATTTGCCCCTTTTGGTCAAAGTCTTTTTCTAAATGCTTTGCTAGTTGGTGCTTGGTAATAATCCCTCTTTGTGGTGCCAGGGAGGACTATCCTTGGAAGTCATGTCACACTGTGGGGAAAGCAGTGAGTTCATATGTTGACTTTGTTTTAGAGAGAGGCCATAATTGAGTAACAAGTTGGTTTCCAGGATATATCTCTTAGGAAATATATATTACTAGGGATATTTGCCTGCCAAAGTAGTGCTGATGCAAAGTAACAGAAATCTGTTGGCTTTTATAAAGGGTATTTATTTTGGGTAAAAGCTTACAGTTACAAGACCATAAAAAGTCCAACTCAAGGTTGATTTCTCACCAAAGTCAGTTGCCATATGTTGAAACAAGATAATTGCTGATCTCTGCTTAGTCCCTCCTTCCCCTCTGGGCTTCCAGTTCTCTTTCTCCTGGCATAGGGCTCATTTCTTCCCAGGCCTTCAGTATCAGTCTGACCTGCTCTGGTCTCTTCCCAAGGTCAGCTGCAAACTCTCAGGTTAATGGCTTATCTCTCCTCAGCACCTCAAAATAAAAAATGACAGAACTCTCTTCTCTTCCCATGAGTCTACTTGAGTGTCTGCTTATACCAGACCCAGCAGAGAGTGTGGTTTCAACCTGAGTCATACCTTACTGAAGTAGTCAAATAAAAAATCCCTCAGAGTAATTTTAATAGGTAATCTAATCATAGGACCCTCAACTGAATTTAACATAATGAAAGGGTATCACAACAAGAGGAATAAATTCATTTACAGAAATGATCTTTTCGGGATTCTTAAATAATCTCAAACTGTACACTAGGCTAAGATTCAATTTTACAAGTATAAGCTTCAGTAGTACAAGCATTGATACCAAGGTCCTGGTGTATTGGTCTGTCCTCTTTTGCTAGGCATTGTCCATTTACTGTAGAGATTCTTGCCACTCCATTAGAGAATGTAGCAGTACTCCCCAGGATGGGAACTTAATATTTTTTATTAGTTTGTGGGTGTCTGCCCACTGAGATAACATCCTAGGACCACAGGAACATGTATATATACCATAGAGGCATGCCGCAGATGCATCCTTCCCCACACATCCCTCAACACTGATACGCTCTACCAGTGATCCTCCCTTCAATAGTTGTAACTTTCTGTAATCCAAAACCTCCTAATAAATGAAGCTAAAAATATTTCTTGCATTGTGCCTTTCATCCCATAAGATATGTTATCTTTTATGTATGTTTACAATTTCTTCTGTATCTTCTTACTTTTTTCAATTTATTTTCAAAGAAGCTTTAGGTTACAGAAAAGTCATATAGAAAATATACGGGATTCTACTATATTTCTTCCCCCCTCACATTTTCCCCTATTAATAACATGTTACTTGTGTATGTACATTTGTTCCATTTGATGAACAAATATTGAAGCGTTACTGCTAAACATGGTCAATAGTTTATTTTATGGTTTACAATTTACACTGTACAATTTTATAGGTTTTGACTAAAAGTATAATGACCTGTATTCATCATTGCAAAATCATGCAAAATAATTTGAATGCCCAAAAATGTCCTATATTACCCCTATTCATCTCTCTCCCACCCCTTGGAACCTATGGTAACCACTGAGTTTCATGTTTTCAAAAATAACATCCATAGTTATATGCATTAATATTGAGGGGTTGGCAAACTGGTTTGCTTTCTTCTATTAGGCATTGCCTATGTGCACAAGATATTCTTGCCCCTCTATTTGTGAATGTAGTGGGACTCCCCAGGATGGGAGTTTAATATTTTGTTGTTTACAGTGTGGGTCTCCACCCACTGAGATAACACCCCACAACCACATGAGCACATTCATAGTCCATCAAATTATGCCCCAGCTTTACCCTTTCCCACCTATCTCCCAAACACTTACACCCTGCACCAGAGACTCTCTCCCACCATATTTGCCAAAAGAACATTCCCACACTTGGAGTTTCTACCATAGACTTACAAATCCCCAGAGTTTACCTGTTCATTTCTCCATCTGCCCCCTATTTCCATGAATAGACCAGTACAACCCCCCAACCTACTAACCATCATATTCCAGCACTCTCAAACCCACTCGCAAACTTACTCTTGGAGCTGGCTGAATGCTGGCCTCCCAGGCAAACTACTTCAATGCATTCCCTCTCTCTTTGAGCTGGCTGAATGCTGGCATGTTTGCCTTATCTCCCAAGCTTCCTTTTCCCCCAGCCAACTGGGTTCCCCCTCTCTAGCTGCCCTTTCCAAGTGTCCCCACAGTCCTGCAGCTTCCCTTCTGCAATTTCTTGAGGAGAGCAGCCTCCCATTCCCTATTCTGCATCTTCAATGTCCAAAGTTTAGATTTGCATCGTTATAATTTTTGATAAGGCTTTAAAAATTTTTTGACAGTCCTATTAAATCATCTAACATTGACCAAAAAATATTCCTTTTCTGCAATCCTGTACTCTTAACAATTGTTCAGGTTTTGTCCCACATTTTCTTCATTTTAAATAACTAGTTATTTATTTTAGGTTAAATTACTTCTTTTACCTTAATAAAAAATATTTCCATATACTGTACATACTTAAGTTTCCAAAATGATTTTGGAAATTATCTCTAAACATTTTACTCCTTACAATTGCCATAAAAATCAAACATGTCTGAACAATGACAATTCAGTTAAATGCGAATATAATTTTCTTTTTTTCATTTTAAAAAGTAGATGCAACATTAGTATACTTGATCAGTAAATCTGTCTAAATTTAGGGAGCATAAACATTAAACAAAATTGTCAGAAATATTGCTTTTTTCAGTTTACTTTCAGTATGTCATTACCTACACCATGGCTCATTCCCCCTGAGCTCAGATGGAACCTTGTGAAGGGGCCCCTCCCCTACCGCACACAATGAGCACCTGGCAGCGTTTCTGTGGGGAAAGGTTACAAAAAGGCAAATGGTGAAGTCGGGGCCTCAACCTCCCACCACCCCTTCTTAGGCAGGCCCCTGTTGGGCTTCTGCCATGCTTGCAGCACTCTGAGCCCTGGACTGGAAACATTGACTTGGGTGGGTTCCACTCTACCTGGTGCTGTGATTCTGGAAAGGTGATCCCAACTGAGCCCCATTTATTCAGAAACACACTGTGGCCATCTGCTGCCTGCATGGGGCAAAGTTGGGTGGGATGGAGGAGGGGAGGACTCAGGCAGGTGGGGCCTCCTGGGGGAATCACATTGGACCACAGAGAAACCCATTGTGATGCATCATGAGCTTAACCCAGGGATTGACAGAAGGGTGGGGGTGGGAATAGGAGCCTGCTGCATCAGAGGCCAGATGTGGGCAGAGGTGCCCTGGTCCTGCTCATTCTGTGCATCGTTCCTTCCCAAGGCTTTCCCTGGGGACTGTCCTGTGGGGCCACTTCACCCAGCTGGGTGGCTGACCTGAGGTATTGGGAACCCCCACGGAGACTCATCCAGAGGGCGGGAAGCGGGCAAGGCCGGGAGTGTGGCACTTCCCACCCTGCACTGCACACCGCATGCCTGCAGGGCTCGCCGCCCACCCCAGAAATGCCTGTGGTTCGGTTCCGGGGTCCTGGCGCTTCTGGGAGTGAGCACGCGGCTTGGTTCCAGCCAGACCGGGGAGGAGGCCGCTGAGGCCCTGGGGCATCCCCGCTGCGATGACAGTGAGTCAGAAGCTTTCTCTTCACAGCTGTGGCAGAGGAGCCTTTGTCCTGGCTCCTCCAACAGCATTTTCTTAGATAGCGAGGGTGGTTTATGCTTTCTCATGCAGCAGTGTAGCAAAACTTACTTTACCATAGTAATGTTCATTTAGTGGTTTGCCTGCTGGAAATCCTGGCCTGCTGTAGGGTTTTGTAAGGATTCAAGTTCGTGCCTGTTGGCAGTTGTGACAGATTCAGAGAAGAGGGAGGAGCATGGACACCACTGTGGTGCAGAGTATCAGAGCCTTCCAGTCAGGTAAGCTGGGGACAAGCCCGAGGGGAAAGGGGGGAGTGGGGTCCCTTAGCAAATGCTTTTAGTCATTTTTAAACGGTTCATTTTACCTGCAGTGCCAGCATAGTTGGAAAAAATGTTGAAAAATTTACAACTACATTGTTTTAATTTTAACTGATATTTACTCGCAAAACCAAAATTTATTGTGCTTTTTACTTTCCTGGCTTTAATCGAGGCAAGCATGTCAACAAATTTTTTGAAATATACTTCTTAATTTCTCTTGTTATTAATTGAAAAAATTGCCATGTTAGACAATTTGTCATGACCCAGTGATGATTCAGATTATTTTAAATTAATTTCAGATTACTGAAATGTCTTTGTTTCACTGTGATTGATATGTGAATAAAATATATAGATAGATCAATATTTAGAGGTGATACTTGCTCAAAATGAGAAGGTAATGAATAAATTGGTGTATTTAAGAGTCATATTTATTCATTAAAATTATATTTCTGGGACGGTTATGGCTCAAATGGTTTGGTGTCCACCTCCCATATGGAGGGAACTGGGTTCGATCCCCTGGACCTCCCGGTAAAATAAACAAATAAATACATTTCTCTTGTTACATATTCAAAATATGAAAGCACTTATTTTTTAAAGACTTATTTATTTATTCCTCCCTCCTCATTGTTTACACACACTGTCTGCTCTGTGTCCATTTCTGTGTGCTCTCTGTGTCTGCCTGTTTTTAAGAGGCACCAGGAAGCAAACCTGGGACAAGAAAAACAAAAATGAAGCCTGGGACAACAAAAAAGGAACTGATAAAAATAACCTGGTGTATTTCCTTCTCTTAGGATGAACTGGGAATCAAACCAAGGACCTCATACATGCCAGGCAGGAACTCTTCCTCTGAACCACCCTGGCTGCACAGGTAAGCAGGTTTCTGAAAGTTATCTGGGTCTCCTTGCCCCTGCTCCTTTAGGCAATTTAGGCTTCTGACAGTTTGCAGAGCCAGGCTTGTCAGCCTCCTGCCTCCAGCCACTCACTGGTGAAGCAACTGTCTCTACCAAATGAACTCTAAGGTCCAGCAAACATCAACACTTAACTAGAAGCATTGGATTTGTGTTTAGAAAAAGTTCTGGCATTGGAAACATTGGCACTATTAAAAGTAGACTTGAGAAATGAGGCTGAAAACAGAAATGGAAGGAATGGCTCACGAACCCCCAAAGAAAATTAAACATCTGGAGGTATCTATCCCATTTTGCACACCAGCTTTGCAGAATATGGGAAAGATGAGAAAGAGTCTGTGAATTTGTAGACACAGGCATAGGTGAGTTGGGGTGAGAAGCCCACTGAAACATAAGCTCCAGAGAAATGCTGTATAGTAAGCCCACCTACCCCTGCCCCTCCTTTGCTTTCAAAATGCTGGTGACGAGGCTCACTACACCCAGGTAGGAGTCCGAAGGATGATTTCATGGAGCTCTGAAGCTGCCCAGGGCAAAGGCCTCAGATCCCTGTGGATCTCATAGTGAACCCCAGAAGAGCACTGAGAGATACAGACCTCCCCCAGGTACACAGAGCTCCATTCAGCTGTTCCCTCCCAAGCACAGGGATTTGGAAGGGTGGCCAGGACCACCAGGTACTTGATGACAGGCTCTGGCTTGAGAGGTAGAGAACAGAACTCTAATTAAAAGGAGCACACACAAGCATCAGAAACCTCTTGTTCTCTGCAGAACAGGCCCTGGAGCTGACCCCTTGTCTCTGTCTCTACTGCTCTCCCCACACACCCACCCCAGTGCAGCAATCAACATCCTCATCTTAAAGAGTCCCTGTCAGGGTGTCCACCTGTTCTTCCTGTTAAACCATTTCCCCACATTGCAGCCACTGCTCTCTTAAATTAAAATCAAACTCTAACCTGGTGTCAGCATTTACTGCCAACTCCTCTGACTGCCATTCTCTCACTACAATTAGTTATTTCTGGCCTCTGGCTGATCTTCAAACTCACAACACTCACACCCACTTTGTACCCATCACCTCTTCTGTCCCTTCATCCTTCAGTCCTTGTCCCCAGGTTCATTGTTTAGATTTCCCTTCTTAAGAGAGGATTCCCTTACTTCTCACCCCCCAAGCTCCTCTTTCCTATACCCATGACGCCTGCCCTTCCTTGTGCATTAATATACCATCGCATGATATCCTCTGTGCTGTGTTTAATTTCCTTGTTCAGGATTTCTGCCCACTCTGCCCCCTAAAATATCAGCTCCATGAGGACAGGTGCAATATTTCTAATCTTTGCTATTCTCTGCCCAGACCAAGCTATATTTTGAGGAGAAATCATTTACCTTCTTATAATGATTGTTATGTCCTTTGTCTTATTTACCCCCAAGCACCTACTCAAATTGTCACTTTCTAAGTTCCTTCAATCTCTAATAATCTCCAGTTAGTGCTAATTGCCTAAAGAGGGAGTGCCATTTTTGTCTAAAACTACTAATTCTGTGTATGCCTGCTGTGTCTGTGGGGAGAAACCCCTGCTGCTTCCTTAGCTTTCATTTAAGGTTTGTCAGGTGGTTTGGGACAGGTATGAGGGTGGGATGTGGAGTCTTCCTGAAATGGTCGAAGAGGATTCCTGCAAAGTCAGAAAAGTCTCAATTCTGCAAAACACAGAGAAAGAAAATCATCTACATATGAAATTACCAATTTTATTTTTTAACCCCTCTTATTTTAGAATATAAATATTAAATATGTTTCTCTTTAAGAATACAGTTTAATTACACCCCAGAAGATATATTTATTTTTTAACAAATCAATTTTATTGATACATATTAATAAAGCATAAATCTATCCAAAGTTTACAGTCAATGTTATTCAGTTCTGTCCCAGAGTTGTGCATTCACCACTCCAGTCATTCTTAGAGCATCTTCATTATTCCAATAAAAATAACAACAATGCTCTAAAACAAAACACATCCAACTAAACAAAACTCATCACCTCTCAATCTCTCTATGCATCTCCTGCCATACATAGTTGCTATTCTGTTTCCTTCTTCTAGTTTACTTGTATTTATATTTTGGAAAAAACAGTCAATCTGCAATATTACACATATTCATATTTTACATGAGGTTTCACTAGGTTATACAGTCCCAAGTTACATTTTTTCACTTTTCTTCTAGTAGTATAAATGTCCTTAGGTTTTCCCTTTCAACCCTAATCATACACTCATAATATAACTCTCCATTTCATAAACAGCATGATGTGCTCTCAATATTTTCTTTCATTTCTGAAGATTTACAAACAACCTTTTAACCCAGTCTACACTGATTAAACGTTAACTTTCCATTCTCTATGCATATTCTATTTTCTTGTGACCAATATTCTAATTACTAATTCCATGGGTTTACATAATATATTTAGTTCACAGTAGCACAATCATACAGTATTTGTCCTTTTGTGTCTGGCTTGTTTCACTCAACATAATTTCCTCCAGCTTCATCCACATTGTCATATGCTTCATGAATTCATTTCTTCTTAGTGCTGCATAATATTTTATTGTATGTATACATCACAGATTGTTTATCCATTCATCAGTTGATGGACACCTGGTTTGTTTCCAATTTTTGGCAATTGTGAGTAATGCCAGTATGAACATCAATATGCAGGTGTCTATTCATTTCTCTGCTCTCAGTTTTTCTGGGTATATACATAGCAAAAGAATCGCAAGGTCACATGACAAATCCATATTCAACTTCGTTAGGAGCTGCCAAAAAGTCCTCCACAGTGGCTGTACCATTCTACATCCCACCAACAGTGCATAAATATTCCTACCTCTTCACATCCTCTCAAATATTTACAGTTTTCCAACTTTTTAGTAGTGGCCAGTCCAATAAGTTTGAAATGATATCTCACTGTAGTTTTGATTTGAATTTTCCTAATCACTAGTGATGTTGAAAATTTTTTCATCTGTTTATTTGTCATTTGTATTTCTTCCTTCGACAACCAAATATGAAAAAAGTTAATATTTTGAAGTCTTTTCCTATTTTTTAATTGGCTCATTTGTCTTTTTATTGTTGAATTGTATCATCTCTTTATATATCACGATGTTAAACCCTTATTTGATATATGATTGCCAAATATTTTTTCCGATTGAGTTGTCTGCCTTTTCACCCCTTTGACAAAGTCGTTTTAAGTGCAAAAGTGTTTAATTTTGAAGAGGTCCTATCTATTTTTTGGAGGAGTTGCTCTTGAATTATGTGTAAGGTTTAAGAAATTACCACTTACCACAAGATCTTAAAGATTTTCCTAAATTTTCTCCTGTAAGTTTTATAGTTGTTGCATTTATATTTATGTCCTTGATCAATTTTGAGTTAATTTTTTTTAAAATGTGAGATATAGGGGTCCTCTTTCTTTCAGATATGGCTATCCAGTTCTTCCAGAACTATTTGTTGAACAGACTGTTCTGGCCCAGCTGGATGGGCTCAACAGCCATGTCAAAAATCCCTTAACTGTAGATGTGATGTCTATTTCTTGGTTCTCAATTTTGTTCCATTGGTCCATGTGCCTGTCTTTATGCCTGCACCATGCTGTTTTCACAACTGAAGCTAAGTGATATGATCTAAAGTCAGAGAATGAGAGTCCTCCAACTTCATTCTTTTTAAGACATACTTGGCTATTTAGGGCACCTTACCTCCCAAATAAATTTGATTATTATCCTTTCAATTCCTGCCAAAATGGCATTCAAATTTTTATTGTGATTGTGTTGAATCTGTAGATCAGTTTGGGTAAAATTTAATTCTGAGCGTTATTTAGCCTTCCAATCCATGAACATGGAACATCTTTCCATTTATTTAAGTCTTTGGTTTCTTTTAGTAATGTTTTTTAGGTCTCTGAATACAGGTCCTTTATGTCCTTGGTTACATTTATTCAAAAATATTTGATTGTTTTAGTCACCATTATAAATGGAAATTTTTTCTGATTTTCTCCTCAGATTGCACATCAGTAGTGTATAGAAATGCTATTAATTTTTGCATAATCTTGTATCCCACCGCTTTCCACAGCTCATCTATTTCTAGTAGGTTTGTTGTGGATTTTTCAGGATTTTCTAGATATAGGATCATATCATCAGCAAACAGTGAAAGTCTTATCTCTGTCTTTCCTATTTGAGTGCCTTCTCTTTGTCTAGCCAAATTATTCTAGCTAGAACTTCTAGCACAATGTTAATGTTAATCTAATCAACATTCCATTGTACATGATGCTTTGCTTTTCTCTTGCTTCTTTCAGAGTCCTGTCTATCTCTGACATTTATTGGTCTGCATAGTAGGTGTCTCAGGGTAGGTCTATTCCAATTTATTCTGTTCTGGGTGCATTGTCCTTCTTGGGTATTAAAATTTATGTCTTCCATAAATGTTGAGGTCTTTTCAGTCATTATTTCTTCAAATATTGTGTCTGCCCCTTTTCTATTCTCTTGTCTTTCTAGGACACCAATATTGCATATCTTGGTGTTTCTTATTGTCATACAATTCCCTCAGACCCTGTTCCATTTTTCCCATTCTCTTTTCTTTCTGTCC
This sequence comes from Cabassous unicinctus, assembly GCA_029593785.1. Lineage (NCBI taxonomy): Eukaryota > Metazoa > Chordata > Mammalia > Cingulata > Chlamyphoridae > Cabassous > Cabassous unicinctus. The sequence goes on from JAQZBX010002623.1 coordinate 66,182, forward strand.
TGTCATTTCCAGTTCATATGTTCTGTCTTTGAAATCACTAATTCTGTCTTTAAGCCTTTCAAATCTGCTCTTATGTTCCTCTAATGTATTTTTAATCTCATCCATCATGTCTTCATTCCCGTAAGGTCTGTTACTTTTCTTTGCAGTCTTTCAAATTGTTCTTTATGCTCATCCAGAGTCTTCTTAATATCCTTTATCTCTTTAGTCATATTTTCTTTAAATTCTTTAAATTGATTTAGAAGAGTTGTATGATTTTATTGATTACTTGTCTTAAATCCTGTATCTCTTCAGGATATTTGATTTGTTCCTTTACTGGGCCATCTCTTCCTACTTCCCAGTATCGCTTGTTATTTTTTGCTGATGTCTAAGCATCTGAATATGTTGGTGAATTTACTCTGACGTCCAATTTCTCTCTCTTGTCTATTTTCCTTTCACAGCTCTTCTTTGATATGTTCTGTGACTTATTCTAAAAATTTAAAAATTGCCTAGCTTAAGTTATTAAAATTGTGCCAGGGACTCACTAATGGGGTGCAGATTTTCTCCCAGGGGTTAGAGGAAATAGAGACCCAAAATCAGTTTTTGTCCATGCAAATTCTATACTGGCCATCAGATAGTGCTCATTTGGAGCACATTTCCATGGAGGTGTATCATTCTCTGTATTCCTGTGTCTTGTCTGCCCAGAGCTGAGATTCATAGCAGGCTCTAATGCCTGAATTCACTGAAGAAAAGCCCCCAGAGTTCCCTCCCTTTTCTTGTGTAATAGCTGACAGGGAGGACGATGTCTGTTCCACTCTCAGTCAGCTGCATTGAGACAGGGATTTTACCCCAGCTTAACATCTTGGGGCTTCAGGAGGAGAGTCTTTCCCCAGTACCCCAGGGTTTGGTAACTCATGTTTGTTGTTTTGGGTTCTACATCTCTCTGTCCCTCACCCACCTGAGAGTTGTCAAACACTCTCCTTGTCTGCTAACCCCCCAAAGCAGGTCTCTCGGCCTGCTTTTGGCTCTTTCTCAATTGTTTTTGTGAGAGTTGTGCACTACCTGCCTAATCTCATGCCCTCTTTCCACAATTCATGTACTTAGTTTAAAAAACTAAAGTTGCCTTTATGGAGGAGTTGTGACTTAGGAATTCAACTCTGCCAAAAAATATTGTTGCCAATGTATAAATGTCATTTATGGCTAAACCACTTATTTTTAAAATTATAATACGATATTAATAATATATAGATGGTGTATTAGTCAGACAAAGTGCTGCTGATGTGATATACCAAAAATGGGTTTGTCTTTATAAAGTGTATTTATTTGAGTTAGAAGTCCACAGATACCAGGCCATAAAGTATTAAGTTTCTTCTCTCACCAAAGTCCATTGCCACGTTTTGGAGCAAGACAGCTTATGATGTCTCCCAGGGTTCAGGCCTCTTGGGTTCCTCTCTTCCTGGGGCTACATTTCTTTCCAGGCTTAGCTCCTCTGGTCCCTCCACAAGGTCAGGTGTGGACTATCAGGTGAACTGCTCACTTCTCTTCTCCTTGGGCCTTCTCTCCAGCTTCAAAACTGCTTCTCAAACACTGCTCCTTCTGTCCTTTCCCTTACATTTTATATTTGACTCCACCACCCACCAAGGGGTGGGACTCAATGCCCTACTGACATGGCCTAGTCAATGCCCTAATCATAACTTAATCATGCAGAGATTAACAGATTAGTTTACAAGCATGATCCAATTATATTTTTGGAATTCATAATTACATCAAATGGCCAAATGGTCAGAGATGGGATAGTAAAATATATATATATATATTGCACTTAAGATTAATATATTTAATAATTAGGAAATATTGTTTTGGGAAATGTAATTTGATCAAGTTTCACTTTGAGTAAGGTTTAAATTGTAGCAGTTTCATCCACTAATGGGAGATAATTCAAACTATCTTTGAAAAGAAAGAAAGTCCCTAATTTCCTGGTGTTTCTCTGGAAGTTGATAGTCTTTTCCTCTAAAAGGAAGAATTGCCTTGGCTTTGTTAAAAATAAGAAGTTAGCAGAACTTCAGCCAATGGAGGAGGGCCCGTTGAATCCCCTGCCCTCAGGGAACTTCAGGTGGGTTAATGAAGTTTGGAGGCTCAGGAGGCCTGAGTGGAGTAGAGGGATCAGTGGTGCATTAACTTCCAGACCCTGGAGACATTCATGGATTACAGGCTATCAGAGGGTGGATGGGGTTTGGAACAGTCCTTTTGCTATGGGGGTTCTCATGACCCCTTTGAGAGACTTCAGTGTATTTAGCATATCCATAATCACCTCCTTTAATTTGAAGCATTTGGTGCTCTCTTTTCTTCAGTTTGGGGACCAGTGAAGTTAATCTCATCAGCATCACTTTTATTCCTTCAACCTTTCTCTAGATATCTTCAAGGCTGGGTATTTTAAAGTCTCTTTCTCTAGCTTGCCATTCAATATGGCAGTCTCTGCAAAACCCTGTGAGCAAACTAATCTTGTCAAGGAGGTGGCATTACTCTTCATTGAGTGCAGCCAGTGTCTGGGCAAGCTGCTTTTCTCATATATATCTGGCTTCTAACAAATTGTGCAAATCTGAATAATAATAAGGGACCCTCCAGTAAGCTGATGAAAAGTGGAATGTGAGGCCTGGACATTTGTCCTTTGGCAGCAGCTCCATGTCAACCTCTCACAGGTCCCCAAGGATCAGCCCAGCAACAGGCTTCAGAGAGGTTCACAGACCATCTATGGCCCCTCAGCCATCCATAATTCTCTGCCAAATAACTTGGATCTGTCACCCACAAGAAATCACAGAGAACTCCTCAGGATTCCACGTGGAACATACCAGCAACTGGCAGCTATGACAGGTCATCTATGAGAGGATCTGTGGTGTGTGTTGAAAGGGGAGAGGAGAGGCAGAAAATAAAATGTCCTTGTGTCCATTACATTCTAATGATCATTCTTCTTTCTCTCTTTCTAATTGTTTTTTTTTTAAGTTATGTAAAATAGAAATACAGTGAAATGTGGCAATCTTACCTGAATGACTGTCAAAGCTTTAAAACTTTTCACTTCTCCAAACACTTCATTATCCAAAAAGCATATCAACATATGAATGAGTGATTTCCATTAATCCAGAAAATATTTCTTGTACCTTCAGTCAACATGCATACACCCTACATTAGCATGCAGGCATTGTTCTCATTCCTTTCTCCATAAATCATTTTGCCAATTTTTATAAGTCATAAAAATGAAATAAATCAGAATAGATACATTGGTGCCTGCCTTTAGCTCAAAATATGTTTTGAAATTTGTCGATGCTTTTTGTTATGTCCATCAGTAATTCTCTCTGCATTTACATTGAGTTCTCTGACATTGAATGATAATGTTACAAAGTTTTATGTATATTCATCTTGGTAGACTTTTCATTTTCTTCAAGTTTGGGGAATTATGAATACAGTTATTATGAATATGCACATACAAGTCCTTTTTAAAAAATCATATTTTTATTTCTCCTGGGTGAATACTTTGGCATAGAAAATCTTAACCATATGAGAAGATATGCAAAATTCTGTTTTTAAAAAACTATTGCAGTATAATTTACATGACATAAAATTATATATACATTTTTTGTAAATGTACAGTGTTGTGCAACCACAGCATGATTTAATTATAGAACATTTCCATTGCCTCCAAATTTTCCTCTTCTAACTTACTCCATCAGCTGCATTTGACACTGTCGGCCTCACCTCCTTGAAATGCTTCTATCAGTTAGCTTCTGGTTCACTACACTTTTTTGTTTGTATTTATCTGACTTTACTGCCCTTGCCCTCTGCCTCTTTGCTGGGTTCTCTGTTTCTCCGGAGCCTCTCAGCATAAGTGCTTCTTCAGGGCTTAGTCTTTGAACAACTTTCCTTCTTTACCACCCTGTTCTGTCGCTGGAGCATCTTGGTTTTAAACACCATCTGTACTGGCATGACTTCTACATTCATGTACCCATCCCAGTACTTTCCATGTAGTCCTGATACACACACAGCTGTTTCATGATGCCTCTGTGTGGATATCTAACTTGCCAACTGAGAACTCTTGGCTCCTCCCAGGAACCTGCTCTTCTGGCTTCAGCTTTCCATATACAGGAACTCCACCTGACAGGGGTTCTGTTGGCAGCTTTGCCTCCTTTATTCTCTCTTTTCATCCACCCCACATCCATCCCATCTGCATTCCCTGTGCCCCATCATCAGAACAAGTCCACATCTGTCCCCTTCTCTTTGCCTCCATCTTTCTTTCCTATGAGCATTTCCTGTTACAGGATGGCTGTGGTTTCCTTTTACTCCCTCTTGCCCCTATATTTACTTAAGTGCAAAGGAAAAGGTGTATTTTACTGTAGTTTTCACTGTTCCAAATATTATGCATTAAGTAAAATTTATTAT
>JAQZBX010002624.1:0-70580 GCA_029593785.1 Cabassous unicinctus
AAAAAGAATTTGGCACCCTGTCAGTGGGCCTTACTTTGGAATTTATGGTTCCCAGTGTAACCGAGTTAGACTCATTTATAGGTTCTCTACACATGGCTCTTCCGCCCCTTTTATTTGAAGTTATAATTAGCACTATACTTGATAAATATATGTCCCAGAGACTTAAATTTTTGGTTCACCCATGTGCCAGCTGAGCCCTGAATTTCAGCAGAGTTGTAACACCTACTCTCCAGTTCATTAGACTCAACCAGGAAAACTAACAAGGAGATGATGATGGACAACACCCATCCCAAGGAACCGAGAGAGTCTGCAACTGCAAGCAAGATAGTCCCATCCATCTGCCCCATGGGATCTAAGCCCCTCTCAATTAGAAGCAGAGTGGGCATCACCATTCCAAAATCCTCAAGATTGGGGAATGAACAATGGACTAAAGTAGACTTATTATTCTTCTACTATAGACTTATTATTATGCTAGCAATGGAAGAACTCATCATTGACGTTAAGGCAGTGGCCACCAGAGGTTCTGAGGGATGGGAGAGGTAAGAATAGGTATAATATGGGGGCATTTTTAGGCACTGGATTTTGCCTGCATGACATTGTGACGGATACAAGCCATTGTATATTTTGTCATAAATTACAAAATTGTGTAATTTTGTCAACTATAATGTAAGCGGTAGCCCATGGCTTGTAGCAATGCTTCAATATGTGTTCATCAATTGTAACAAATGTACCACACTAATGAAGGATGTTGTTAATGTGGGAAAGTGGGGGGTGGGGGAGGAGTGGGCTTATGGGAATCTCCTATATTTTTTATGTAACATTTATATAATCTAAAGCTTTTTTAAAAATAAAAAAAATTAATTATAAAAAATACTCTATAATAAACTACTTCAAGTAGGGCTAAATATAAGCTGTACATTTTATTTTGTAAAAATAAAAAGGAACCAGGGTTTAGAAAAATTTTCAAACTTATAATATGAATTTATGAGATGCATAAGTATCTTAAAAAGTTACAACAGTTCAAACTTGATGCCAAGCACACTGCTATATGCTTGACATGTATCCTCATTTAATTTGTCATGCCCACTTTATGAAGCAAGATCTTAATTCTTATTTTAAAGATGGGAAATGAGACGCTTAAAAGGGCTAAAGATCTTGTTCAAGATTACACAGCATGTAAGTGGCAGGGACGAGGTTAAATCCAAGCCTGTCTGACTCCAAACATCATGCTTGAAATAAAAAAATAAGTATTTTAAATAATACTTATTAAATAATAGCAGCACCTATTTATCACTTCACATCGAAATGTAAGCTAGGTTTACTGTGTGCAAAGTCTGTATACACAGTCAAGTGAATAACATTGTTATGGTATTTATTAATACCAACATTTGCTTGTCAAAACACAAGAGGAAATAAAATAAGATGTGGGAAGACATTCTTATATTTATGCACAAAGTCAATAAATATTCATCAAATACCTACTATGTGCTAGGCACAAGTCCAAGAATATTTTGGAACTACCTAAGACCATTTATTAAAGTGGCATTTATTTACTGCATCTAGACACACTATACCTTGGCATATGCCAGCCCAAAGCAGGTAGCTATTTTAACAAGATATAAGAAGAATAAATCTAAACCAGAATCATGAACTAAATAAAAGCACAGTCTTTAAACGTGCTAAGTGCAGAAAGTATACATGCTCATCTTGTCTACCTTATGCACCATCAGCAGGTATCTTCAACTGTATGGAAAATAAGCTATTTATGTGAAATAAGCAAAACTTAACATGCAAATTGTTAAGTCTAAACACCACAGCGGTACTTTTCGCAGGGTCTCATTTTGAGGAAGAAAAAAATACAAGCTATGTTAAGCTGCATCATAGTTTTATCACAAAAAAGGTGCTTAAATACTTGTAAAAATTTAAAAAGGCCACAATTTCCCCCTTAAAGGCAAAGCATTACATGGACAGTGGCACCAGACAGACTTAAGCCTCTTGCGGTAATTTCTTCTTCCACCTCCCAAAAGTATTGTTTAAATATCAAGGTAGGGTCTGCTTTGCAAGTTTTCAAATAGAACGCAGAGTTTTAAAATAATAGCTCATATTATTTTAACAGAATTTGTTAAAGGAAGGTTCTTTTTTAAGTGTGTGTTTTGTTTTATTAAATCAACCACACATTTGTTAGCTGAAAATTATGGTGATGAAAATTCCTGCTGAGATACCTAGAAATTCTTTATAGAAATTACTAAGTGTAGGGCAGCGTATATGAAATGATTAGGAAGAGATTACTTAGTCCTTCTTTTGGTAAATTTCTTATAGAAGGGCTTATCCATAAACAGGGCAATGCAGGGGTCATAAAAAGATACAAAACTAAACTGTGTCTCATGCTGGCCACTTCTCTTCCCTGCTCTGTGTTGACTGGGACTTGGTCCCTGACCCTTTGCTTGGAAATCACATCTAATTAGCTTCCATTCCCAAGGCTGTTTTCTGTGTCCCTTGGCAGCAAACTGGGTAGAGTTGCTCAAAACAAGATGCACTTTCTCTGCATTGTGTGAAGACAGACTAGTCTTTCTACTTTGGAATAAATTACATTTTATTTGACAAATGTATTTCATTTCAACTCTATCCAAAAATGTCCGAATTTTCTGCCCCCAAAGAAAAGAAAATATCAGCATTAAAGTTTACATGGCATCAATGGGGATCCTAATCTTTAAAGGGGAACACTAAGACATGCTATTTCATATATTTTTACAGTTCTAAGACGAATAAAGGACTTATTATACACCCAAAATATAATAACTGTAACAATGGCAAGAACAAAATCTCAGTAGTTAAAAAAAAAAAACAAAGAGTGTAACTATCCTGGGGGGAAACAGCATACTTAAATCTCTGGACTAGTATCTATACATTTTTCACCTTAGCTAAATTCTCTATTTTAACATGGGAAACAATCAGAAACAAAATAAAACAAAACAAAAATCTCTGATCCAGGTACCCTGTAATTATTGCTCGGATAACAGTTGTCCAGGACTAATTTGTGCTGAGGAGCTGAGGAAAGAAAATTTAAAAAGTAGAAGATACCATCCCTGTTCTCATGTAGTTTATAATATCTCTGACAACCTTATTGCTTAATCATTAGCATGCAGTGCAGGCTCCTAAAATATCTTATGACTACAATAAAGACAAGCCCTCAGAAAACAGCAATAAATGTCCATTCCCAATTAGCTGAAGAGCCAGAGAAGGGCCCCTCAAGCGGCTAAGGGGCCTGAGCTCACCCGAGCTGTCACAGTCTGGCCCGAGGGTATCATCAGCCTCCCCTGACAGTCTACAAGTTACCCTTCAGGGAAAACCAAAGGGCACAGCAGAATCAGTTATCAGATTAGGCCAGGGTCAAATACCAGAAATCAGAGCATTTGTCAGAGCAGAATCATAAAAAACAGAAAAAGCCAGAATAGGTCAAGAAGGGACAACCGACAAGACCAGAGGTGCTGATGAGGAAGCAGAAAGCCTAGAGTAGTCCAAGGGGTACTGGCATGTCTTGGGATACAGGAGAGGCAGAAAAGTCCTATGAACTGGAGAGGAGCCCACAGCTTGGCTCAGTCAGCATGGAAGGGCAGGAAAAACTGTTTTAAGTAAGGAGATTTAGATAAGAAATCCTGGTCCAGAGCCAGGCAACTGCTAACATCTCTTCCTCCTTTCCTTTTAACCCTCAACCACTGATACAACTTAGAAAGGAAACCTCCAGGAAATCTATCTGCTCTTCTCATTTGGAGAAAACACCAGGAATCTCTGATTTCTTGCCCTCTTAAACCCTTGCATTTCAAGTTTAAACTCTTAATCCCTGATCAGTTTCTTACAAGTGGTAGTATAGAAGATTCGTTCCTTCTGTCAGGCGCCAAAGAAGGAAGTCCCCATACATGCATACATATATGTATCCACATACATATTTGTATAAATATAAATCTGTGTGTGTTTAAATATGTCTTAGCTCCAAGCGGACAGATTAACTGAACATGGAACTGGTTACAATACAGTGTGATTGTTAAAACAATATGGCATAATAAATTGGCAGAGCATGGGAAAGTGTTTCTTCTGTTTGGAGAAATTATAGAGGGTCTCACAGATAAACCATCAAGAAGGTTAGATCTCAAATGATGGATGATAGGAATTTACCAGCAGAATTTTAAAAGGGGAGGCAAAAGGAAAGGCCCAGACAAGGCAAGGGAAAAGGCATGAGCAAAGGTACATAGGCATGCCACGACACAGGGAAACTGGTCCCAGTGAGAAATTCACCATAGCCAGGGCAGAGTACAAGAAAATGGAGGCAAGAGGGAGAGGCGAGGAGGATAAGCTGGAGCCACAAAGTTAGAAGCCTCATTCCTATACTCTACTAGGAAATTTGGGCTTCAGGAGCAGGCAATGGGGAATCACTATTTAGCAGGGGAATGAGATGACTAAATTTATATTCTTGAATTCAGGCAACAATAAAGCAGATGCTTGATGGCTTTGGGTAGAAAAGAACAAGCACTTGTATGGTTGTTACCATACACTAAGCAAGAAATAATGTGTGACCTAAACTAGTGCAAACAGTAAGAAGATGGATTACAGAGGCATATAAGAGGTAGAATTTATAAACATACTGAACAATTAGGTGTGGGGTGAGGGAACATAAGAAGATTGAGGTTTTTATCTTAAGCAACTAGATGAGCAGTAAAGCCATTAAGGAGGACAGGGACAAAGCAAAAGGATGAACAATCTTTTGTGTGGGATATGGGTTGGGTTGTAAGGGATACTATTATTTAGACACACACTCAAACCCTTCACCCCCAACCTACCTTCACCTGTTCTTTGTGATATATATTGTGCCAATCATATACAGATTATATCCTTTAATCCTCACAACAACTCCACAAGAGAAACAGAGACCTATTATCCATATTTTACATAAAGAAAACGGCATGTTATGAGTTGTACTGTGTCCTCCAAAGAGAAGTGTTCAAGTCCTAACTCCCAGTCAAGGTGACCTTATTTGGAAATAGGGTCTTTGAAAGATGTGGATTAGAGCCTAACATGACTGGAGGCTTTATAAGAAGGGAAGAGGACACACAGGGAGACACACAGAGAGAAGATGGCCTCTGTGATGACCAGAGACTTGGTTATGCAACCAATCAAGGAACACCAAAGACTACCAGCCATCACAAGCCTGGAAAGCAGCAAGGAACAGATTCTTCCCTACAAACTTCAGAGGGAACATGGCCCTTCTGACACCTTGCTCTTGGACTGCTAGCCTTCAGAACTGTGAGACAATAAATTTCTGTTGTTGTAAATCACCCAGTTTCTGGTACTTTGTTAGAGCAGACCCAGGAATAGGAAGATCATTCCACACCTCTCTCCTGGACTCTGATGAAGAGATTGGCCTCAATCTCTTCTGCAGCCATCACATAGCATTCTCCCCTTCTATAAGCACACCAGCCACAATGGTTTAAGGGCCCATCCTACTTCCAATATGACATCATTTTATCTTAATTAGTTCCATTTGCAATGACCCTATTTCCAAATAAGGTCACATATAAAGGTATTGGGGTCAGGTACCAACATGTTTTTTTTGGGGGGGAGGGGGTGACACAATTCAACCGATAAGAAGTAAGCTCAAAGAAGTAATTCAACCAGTATCATGGATTTTTTTAATGATTCAAGTGCCACCTAGGTGATGGGGTTTTGAAAGTTAAGAAGGCAGCAAGGTCCTTACTCTTGTTGTTTACAGGTCAAGCAATTAAATGAACAAGATAATTTTAGATAGTGATAAGGACTATGAAGATAATAATACTAACATTTACTGAGTATTAACTATGGGCTCTGTTTGAAGCATAGATCATATTTTAATCCATTGAACTCTCACTACACCTATAAGACTGTAAAATGTGTTGGCCCCATTTCATAGAAGACAAAAACAGATAAAGGTTAAATAACTTTCCCAGCACCGAAGAGCTAGTAAGTAGATAGAGCCAGTGCTCAGTCCTAGGAATTCTGGCTCCAAAACCTGTGCTCATAATCATCATGCTGTACTGCCTCATCACACCATGATTTTACTATTATGATATTATAATAGGATGGAGTAAGGAAGTAGAAAGTGTTAAAGTGGAGTTCTGCTCTAAAAGGCATGATCAAGAAAGGCCAATGACAGAAGGAGACAGCTATGTAAAGATCTGGAAGCAGAACATTCTAAGCAAACGGAACAAATTTAGCTTGTTTTACAAAGAGATAAAGGCCATAATGGCTGGAGCAGGATGAGCCAAAGGGAGCTAGAAGGAGATGACGTGGAAGAGGTAGGAGTAGACTGGCTTTTGAAGAGTCTTTTAGACCATGGTAAAGAGTCTGGATTTTATTTTAGGAAGGCACTAGATAGTTTTAGGCAGGAAATTTAAATAATTTGATTTATATTTGTAAAAAAATAATTTTAACTATGGTGAAAAATGAACTGGGTGGAAGAAGAATGGGGCAGAGTGGAAGCAGGGAAATTTGAATCCAGGTTGTCTATCTGAAGAGCTAAGCTAGGGCCTCAGGCAAAGGTATGAAATATAAATATAAATCTACAGTTCAGGAGAGAAGTTGAAGCCAAAGACTTAGATTTTATTTTGTAATCTCTGACATATAGTTAGATGATTATTAAAGTCATGAGAGTAGATGAGATAGTTCAAAGAACACAAATACAGCAAACAGGGAAACAAAACCAAGGTTATAATCCACAGTCTATTCTTTCTTTCCAGGGTACTTCTTTTCAGGTAATAACAGGAAATACTGCTCACTGTTCACAGGGTATCTAGATCTTTTATCCTGCCCCCAAAGGAGTTGGTACATGGGTGAAGATTGGTCCTTAATGTCAAGCCTTGGGATTGCTGTGCAGTAAATGAACTGCGTGCAGAGAGACATTATCAAAACCATATATCTCACTCAAGTCAAATGACAAGAACACATACCATTCCTGAATACATGTTTACAGAAAGTAAAGCCATTCACCCAATTATGAGCAAGTTTGATAAAAATGTCCAAGGGGGTTGTACATGTAGCTTTATACCCCATTGTTATTAAGGTGAGCTAGTTCCTGAGGGGAAGAACAGGTGCTCTGCTATAGCTTCATATAGCTGGAGGCAAGGCATAATCCCTACCTGGCATGGTCAGAGTAAGAAAACAGCAAAACTGACTAGAAAGACCTATTAGAGAAGGCAGGGGAACTTTCAAATGCTTTACAAGTCAATTCTTCACACCTCCTCAAGCTAAAGAACACTAAGGACCACCTAACTCTCTCAAGAACAAATGTATCCACAGTTCCTGGTAAAGTTTAGGAGTAGTCATTGAAGCCAAGAGTATTTAGGAATAAAAGAAATACAGTACTGAAGTGTCCCCTTCAGGTTCTTCCCATTCTTGATATTTCTTAACACGTGGAAGTGTGACAGTCTTGGAATTCCCCACTAAATGGGACAGTGAGACTAGGCCTGTCTGCAGAGGGTGGTGGATACAGAGGAGTCATGCTAACCAGCTATGTAAGTAGGGTGATGATGGTCATAACAGAGAGAGGTGAAAATTATATACAAGAGTTTCACTCTGAAAAGCCTAAAACGGAAACCACCATGTTTCTGGACCGTGATGTGTGGTTACTACTAAAGAAAAAGGACTGGGGTTTGAAGGAACCACTTAGTATTCCCTGGTAGCTCAAGCTATTTCCTCTCACTCAAAATGCCTTCTTCTTTACTTATATCACCATCCTTCAAGGCTGGGCTCAAGTACTGCCTCTTTCATTAAGACTCTCCTTATCAGTGTGACCCACAGTCATCTTGCCGTTCTCTGAATCCATATTGCTGTCTCTGCTACTTGGCTTTGAATTAGTTTAGTATTCAACTGGTTTTAGTCTCTTGCTTTCATTAGACTATGAACTTCCTGGGGTCAGGGACCATGTTTTGCTAATTTTAATTTTTTATTACAAAAATTTTCAAACATTCACAGAAGTAGAGAGAACAATAATTATTAGCATTTGTGGTATGTGCTAAGAAGAAAAAGCACAAGAGAGTATAATAAGGGATCCTAACCTGCTTTAGGGGTCAGGAAAGAAATTTACATTGCATAATTCAAAGCACCTAGTACAGTGTTAACTAAATAAACATTCAATATTTCTGGGTTGCTGGAAAAGGAGTTTTCTTCAGATATTGTAAACAAAAGGATATATCACACCCCTTAAAATAGCTGAGTTTCTATTTTAAATCAGAATATTGAGCAGAAAATCTTGTTCAGAGCGCATGGACATACTCAACAAACCAAAAACTCTCAAATTGTATGCAATATTATGATATGTGTGGGTGTGAATATGAGTAGAGATGTGTGCATTTTCTAGGAAGGAGGTCCACAACTTTCTATAGCATCTGTAAGGTTACTTAAACCACAAATCCTGACATTAAGTAACATAGAACCAACTAACTAAAGGCCAATCTGCCCCAAATTTCAAAGTCCAGTAACAAAACATACTGCGATCACCCAATGTTTGGGATTATCTACACCTCAGCAGCTTTCCATGTGTCTGGATGGATAAGAATGAATATTGCCACTAACTACATGGAGCTCTGTTCCTTTCCCCCCCCACTTTTTAAAAAGTTTTAATTTACTCCCACCACCCCCTACCTTGTTGTTTTGCATTTGCTGTCTTCTCCCTGTGTCCATTTGCTGTGTGCTCTCTGTGTCTGCTTGTCTTCTCTTTAGGAGGAACTGGGAACTGAACCTGGAACCTCCCATGTGGGAGAGAGGCACCCAATCGAGCCACCTCAGCTTCCTGCTTTGTTGTGTCTTTCATTGTCTTTTCTCTGTGTCTCCTTACTGCATCATCTTGTTGCATCAGCTTGCCACACCTGCCTGTTGTGCCAGCTCACTGTCTTGCTCGTCTACTCCAGGAGGCACTAGGAACTGAACCCAGGATCTCCCTTGTGGTAGGCAGGAGCTCAATCATATGAGCCACATCTGCTTCCCATCCTTTTAAAAAACTTCTTAAATGCTAAGATAAGAACAAACCATTTGAGCTTTGATCATCACATTTGATGCTTTTAGGAGTCCATAATAGAGAAAACTGAAGGAGCAAACTTGGTTTCCTCCAGGTGAAGTAAAGTATTTTAGCAAAGAAAGAAAAACTCAGGAAGAGGTTATATAAAGTAATAATAATAAGATTGCATTTTTTTCTGGACAACCAGTTTAGTTTAGATAGTAGAACAATTAATTTTTGATAAGGAATAGAATGAAAATAATAAAAACCCAAAAGAACATGCTTAGTAGGATATATGCCACACTGCTCAAGAGGGCTTCTAAGTGAAAGTTGAGGAAGGGAAAATAGCCACACTTCAAGATAAGATATACTAGAGGGTAAGAGATAGAATAATAATAATAAAAAAAACCTAGCAGAGAAAATAAATGATAATCCAAATCTCCATTTTAAAGGATTATAGCACTGTTAAACAAAAATATTACTTCTATACAATGCTATCTATTTGAGATCAATATAAATGCTTAAGACCCCCTTGGTCACCATGGTGGTTTGAGTCTTTTGTGGACCCCAGAAAACCTGTTCTTAAAGCTAATTCATTCCTGTGCATGTAAACCTATGGTAGGTGGGGTCTTTTGATTAAATTACTTCAGTTAAGGGCCTCTGATTAGATTGTGTGACCAAGGTAGGCCTTAATTCTCTTACTGGAGTCCTTTATAAACAGAGGAATAAAAAGCCTCAGATATACAAAAAATGCTGCAGAGACAAAGATTAACCCAGAAGCTGAGACAGAAGGTCCCGGGAGCCAGAAGCTGAAATCAATGGAACCCAGAAGCTGAGAGGAAGCCACTCTAGCCACAAGCTGAAAGCAATGAGGCCCAGAGGAGAGGGTAGAGGCAGCTGACACTGCCATGTGCCTGATCACCCACAGCTGCAGCTCGGGGAAAAAGCATCTTTGATAATGTCTTGATTTGTACACTTTCACGGTCTCAGAACTGTAAGTTCATTAAGTTAAGCCCATTGTAAAAGCCAACTCATTTCTGGTATGTTGCTTTGGCAGCATTTAGCAAACTGAAACAGTCTCATTAGATGTTAATTCAATTTTGGGGCAATAGCATATCTGTCTGAGCTTCTTAGGAAAAAAGATCCTAATGTTTTCCTTCTCTGGTGTCTAAATTTTTAATCTCTTATGTACGATTGCAGAATATGTCTGTTCAACTTATAGGATATATCAGAGACTAAGGTCATATGTATAAATAAAAAACATGCCTTGATATCTAATCAAGTGGACAAGAGAAAAATAATTGGTCAAGATAATTCCTAAATCGAAGGAATAAAATGGGATGGGTGGTGTTTCTTTGCCTGCATTTACTTTACTACTTCTGGAATTTCATATTCTTTTTCATACTAGATAGGAGCCCTCCTCAGATGAACCAGATCTGAGTATTTTCAGCTGTGGCCAGCTTCTCTCTGAATCCCACTAGGGTTTGGTGATGCAGAGTAAACAAGGCTATAAATCAAATGCAATGCATTTAATACTTCAATGCATTGCAAATTGATCTAGAAGAGGGGTCAGCTCAAATCGCTTTTCAAGTGAAACTTTGTACATTAAAGGGAAGGGAAGGGAAAGAAAGAAAGGGCAACAAGTCCTAAAGTTATATCACATTCAGATGTGTGGCTGTTTCTTTTAGAGTAGAACTAAGCTAGGTTTCCTTAGGCGAGATTCTTCAGTTCTTGGTAATTTATCAAGCTGGAGCCACGGATATTTAAAAACATATATCCTTGTGGCTGGCATTAAATCTGAAATCTGGTGGGCAACTTTTCAAGAAATAAAAGCTACAAACAAAATAGCTTTAGTTCCATTCAGTCTGCTGTGGGAAATGGCTAATGGACAAGCATTACCATGGCTGGCAAGGCGAGCTGCCAATATATGAGAGGAACAGAGATTCAAACCACCGCATAACAACAACACTTCCTAAGCTTATTTCACTAATTTGTCAAAGTAGGACATTACCCAAACCAAGTGATAGAAAAAGAGGGTCAGAAAGGAGAGGGGAAGGAACTATTTAACAGTAAAAGCTAGGCCTCTTTCTTTCTTGGTTAGCCATCTCTGCTCTGAATAATTATGGCTCACTTCTACCAATTCCTGATATCACACCTGGTTTTAATGAAGTTAATGTTTTTTCCTTTTCAAATGACAAGCACAGAACTTTTGGTAGAATAATTTTCTATTGTTTGCTTATGTTTGCCTTGTCTTTTTCCAATAGAAAGAAAGAAAGTCTAGTGGTTGAATGAGAAGAAAGTGCACAGTCCTAACATGTCGTTCCACAGAGAAACTGCCTGACTATGGTGACCATATTCTTTTCTCACTTGTCCTTTTTACCTAGAAAAAGAATCTCAAGAACTAACTTCCATTTTCACTCTATCTTCAAATCACAATTCCCAATTCTTTTTTATAATTTTAAACAGGCAAACTAACAAGGGGATCAATATTTGCCATCTCTTATCTCTGGAATGGAATGAAAACCATTCCATCATGAAGAATAAATGCACTTAATTGTTTAATTTCAAATCAGTCCAAAATTCAACGTGTGATACTTTAAATTCTATTTCAGGCTTTTTAGTGTAATGGGTAAGAGCACAGACTCTGGGGCCAGGCTATCTGAGTTCATACTCTATTTCCACTACTTACTAGCTGGGAAGATTTAGGTAAATTAATTTAATCTCTCAATGCCTCTGTTTCCTCATGCTTAAATAGAAAATAATAATAGTTCTACATCATGGGTTTGTGCCAGACACAAAATGTTAACCCTTATTATAATCATCTCAAAAACAGCCAAAGGGCAATATGTTAATCTGCCTACTAATTATCAGTACTATTAAACAGTTACACGGAAAGCCAAGTGAAGGTTAACCTGTCTTAGGTCACATAAAATAATCCTCTTGCAAATCTGATAAGGAAAAGGTTGAAAATATTAAGAATGAAATCCTTTCTTCAAAATTAGCCTTAACTGAAGCTAAGATTTTACCAATAACACATGTACTTGATTTTAGAAGCAAAACATTGAACCTAAACCTAACCAACACGCTTCAGTGAAGAGTCAAATGAAAAACACATTATCACAGTAGCCTGTTTAAAACATTGACATAATCTGAAACACTGCTCTGTGAGCAAAATACATACTTCTGGGGTGATCTGTTATCAACTTCAGCCTTGAGTCGTAAATTCTCCCTCACCAGGCCACCATTTTCCAATTTCAATTTTTTATTTGCCTAAAAAACAAAAGAGTTGAAAATAATTAAGCACAAGCTAAAACGAAAGTGACATAAAATTATGACATGGGCCACCTGTATTTTTTAGAGCAATAATATCAGAAAACCAAATACTAGAGCACAGTCTTAAGAAACTTAAAATCACTACTGGGAATGATTTGTGAAACAAGGAACACAACCAAGCATTTTTAATTCATATTCCCCAAGCACTTTTGCAAATCTCCTATCTGAGGAAATAAAAGTTACATTAGTCAGCACAGAGTCAGTAAGAGACCATACTAATGGTAGATACTTGCTTTATTTTTTTCTTTTTCACATAACTGAATACTTTAAGCACTTAAAATTATACTACATGAAAGTATTAGCAAAACTAATACTGAAGAGTAAATTCTGTGAGCTATGAGATAGATTTTTTTGGTTATTATTTAAAAATGCGTGTCTAGTGATAACAAATCTAATATAACTAAACCACATGATTTTTCTTCAAAAAGGCTTTCCCAATGCCTTAGCTCACAACTTCTGGGACCCTCAAAATTGGGTTAATATTTTCTCATCAATTCCATGACTTAACTTTGATTTTTTAAAAAATCCCATTCTTTCTTGAAATTGTATTATATCTAAAAATTACTTAATAAAACACTAACTGCTAGAAAATCTGGAGGCTTAATATTGATTCTTGGTAGCCAGAAAAATAGTGTGCCTAAATTTCAGAGTCTTCTTAAAAGCTACTTCATTAAAATTCCCTAGTTATTGCATTTGTGAAAACCAAAGAAAATAAGACTCGCTAGACTAGAAACCAGCTCACTAACTTGGTAAGAAAAATTCTTTGTTTGATAGAAACCTTTACATTCCAAGTTTGTCACAAGAACTGTTGTCAACAAAAAAGCTAATTCAAGAAAGCCTTAAAAATAGAATTCAAAAATTCAACCAACATTTTTAATTAATTTCTACAACTTCTGACTGTACTACTTGTCCATGCCCACACAAATGTCCCAGGATGATCAAGAGAAGCAAGGCAGAGGACATTCTTTGGGGACATAAAGCCTAACGCTCATACTTAGACTTATCCATGTTCCTTTTTGGATCTGGGCACCTGCTTATTTTCATGTCTGCTCATCAACCAGGACTCCCAAGAGTTAATTCTTTAAGTGACTGATAAACACCATTACTGCCCCTCTGAAGATATAAGGAAAGCCATTTACTTCCTCATACACACAGACAATGAATTAAGCTCTTAAGGATAGCACCATAAGTGGAGGCACTTAGTGAATGCTTTTTGATGATGATGACAAGCTTAAATTAGAAACTCATTTGATTTCCCTTCCCCATCCCTGATACTGTATCATATCCCTATATTTCAAGGCTTCTCACCAGTCTTATGGTTCTCTAATACTTCTCATTATAGGTTGGCTAGTTCCTTAACTATCAGGGATATTTTCAAGTTCAGGAGACTTAGGTGAGTTCAGGTAATGAAGGCAGAGTTCTATCTATTTGCTGTAACTAAAAGAGTAAGAAGACTTCAGCTAACTATTCTGCATACTCAACACTGAGTGGGTAACGACACTGGCCTCTTGACAATTCAAAACTTAGTCCAGAAAACTTCAGAAAACAAGTCCATTTCTCCCATCCCAAGAGGTCCTTTATTCTGAATTGTTTTGTATTCCTGTATTTGATTTAGTTTGTTACTATTTTGTTCTACACATACGAGTTTTGTCTCTGCATTCCACATTTTGAAATTCATTCTATGCCCTGGCTTATAGCCTAGTACCTAATACCACCCCTAGGCATCCAAAATGGGCTTATTAAATATCCCAAGCAGTTCTGAGGAGTGAGGGTATAGAATTTAATGTATGAAAATTAAAAGAGCAAAGAGACACTAACTGTGCTTTATATTCTCCTCCTTTTATATATATCCTCCACACCATCCTTACAAGCCCAAAGTAAAATTTTCTTATAGAATCTTATGCTCTAAGTAAAGAAGCATTTATTGCCGAGGATTTAATGAAGTTTAATAATGACAAAGGAGACCATATAGGTTTTACTGATAGTTCACGAAGAGGCAGAAATGTTAAACAGGACATGGTAGATTGATAAATATTATCAGCTTCCAGCTCTCAATCCTTTTTATGTTCTTTTCCCTTCTTATACAAACCATCATTCTAACACTGGCCATCAATACCCAGAGACTACACACGTCCCCTAAAGTTGTAACAAACTTGGTGCAGTTATACCTACAGTTTCTTTAATCTGAAAGCACTAAGTTCCCCTCTTCCTTTCACTGTGACATTCTCTGAGCCCAAACAGCATTTTTTTTATATATGGGTGTGTGAAAAGTTTAGTATACATACTAAGTAGCAGACACTTCTCTGCTACTGAACCTCACTGAAGATCTGTCAGAAAACATTGGTAATTCTTTAAAATATCATATGGAGCTCATGAATAATTTCAGGAGTCAGGATTTAGTAATTCAGCAGAGGAACAGTATTTTAGGGGACTGTAGATAGGTTGAATGGGTGTCTGTGAACCTGGATACCAAAAAACCATCTCCATTCAGCAGAATAGGACTCCACTGTATAAATCTGAAGTCACGCTAAAGGCTGGTCTGTGGTCAACAGAACTCTACAGCACTTGAATGTAGCCTATAGTGCTAATGGCATGAATCTCATCTCTCTTCCTAGACTAGAAAATCCTAGTACACACTGTCCTATGCATTATCTATTTTGTTAGATGGATGGGTAGATAATAGAAAAAATTAACCAGCCTTATAAACCACAATCTTCTTTTGCATGGAGTAGTCTAAAGTAGCTACTCACAGCTCTCTTGGAATTGGTCATTAAGCCTTTAACTATCTATTTTTTTTTAAAGATTTATTTATTTACTTTATTTATTCCCCTCCCCCCCGCCCTCCCAATTTGCTGTATGTGTCCATTTGCTGGGTGATCCTCTGCGTCTGTTTCCTGCCTTCTCTTCTCATCCTTTTCCTCCAGTCTTCACCAGGATTCGATCCTAGGTACCACTGATGTGGGAGAAAGGCACTCTACCACCTGTGCCACCATAGTTCCTGGTTTCTGATGCGTCTCGTCTTGGCTCTCTCTTATGTCTCTCCCTTGCTGTGTCATCATCTTGCTGCATGGCTCACCTGCATGCCTTCTATTTTTTTTGTTTTTATTTTAACAGGAGGTCTCAGGGAGCGAACCCGGTTCCCTTCATATGGCAGACAGACGCCCAACCACTTGAGCCACATCCACCCCCCCTTAACTATCTATTTACAATCTTAATAATCAGAGAATGTTAGTGCTAGAAAAGATATGATCCAAACTTTCATTTTACAGTTTGGGTATGTGTTAGTTAAACTTATGTCAGGAGAGTCAATGACATTAGCTTAAAAAATTAAGGCAAATCACAGAGAGGGGAAAATAGAAACATAACCTTTAAATTGATACCACTCTTCTAGGAGGAAGATGCAAATTCACAGGAACACTACAGAGTCTCTAATTATAGTAAAAAAATGGAAGCACTTGCTCTTTTTTGGTAGCTAATGACATTTAAGGGGGAAAATTAAGTTTTCCTATTGCATATAAATGCTCTTTCAGGGGTCTTGTCCTTCTCCCACAAATCATCTAATGATGAGTCAAGATAATATGGCTACTTGTACTTTTGAAAGTGCTTAGAATATTCTAGAATTTAAAAAAAAAATCACAACTTACCTCCTTTAACTTATCCACATCATCTTTCACTTTTTCATAGATGTCATTAGCTGTTCTGAGTTTTTTCTTCCACTCTGCTACAGTTTCTGGGTCAATTTTACTTGGATTATCTGCAACTGGATGCTTGTCTTCACTTTGGTTGCCTTGCATCAAGGTTAAAGGATCCAGAATAGTCTTGATCTGTGACTCCAAGCTGAGATTTTTACTCTTAAGTTCTTCTACCTCTTTCTGTAGACAATCTATTTCATCCTGTAAAAGGATGTATAGCAATTAGGCAGACACAGACACTAAAATTAGTATGCTAAACTATAGCCAATGGATTTAAAAAAAAAATTGATATGCAAAATTCTGTAGATATCCAGATTCTTTTTGTATCAGAATCTTTTTTAGCCAGAAAGTCATGTATAGTTGAAATTCTTGAAATGTATGTATTCTGATGCTGATAAAAATTGTCATTTGTGCTTTCAGTATAATTCAATTAAAAAAATTAAAATGTCAAATCTTTGATTCTATTAAAGATATCCAGAAAACCAGAAAAGTTGCATGAATTCCAACAGAGAATTTGCTTCCATTTCTGAAGAAAATTTTGAGGTATGTATAATTGCTGCTTACATTTTTGTTTCTATACTTGAAGAGTAAAAACATATACGATTTCCTTCCACTTTCCATTTCAGAATAATACCTGTGGTTAATTTTAAAATTTACTGGATTCTGATTCTTCAATTACCAGCATTAGTTACCTTACTCTGGAATTAGATATTAACTTAAATCTAATCACTAGACATTTGTGCTAGAACCGTTTTCTGTTATACCATTTATTTATCTATAATGTGTACTTCACCTTAAATTGAGGTTGCTAGAAATTCTGTTGTTAGAAAATAAACTCCAAATAGCTCAATATGCCAGTAATCTCCCAAAAGATATAATCTGATTAGGGCTTGAGTATGATAAATGATCATTTAAGTATAAAAGGATACACTTTAGAGTTAACACAGATAGCACTATTTACAATTTTAAATTACAATTCATTTCAAGATAAATAGCATAAAAAATGAGATAATCACTTTGTTTAATGAATAAACAACTATAACAGGAAAACACATATATGAATGAACCCTTATTCATTTTTTATGCCCCACTTCAGCTAAGATAGTTCCCATATATACATTTTACTTACATTCTGTTTAAAAAGGAGATCAATATTTCCCCTTTCCTCAACATAAAATAACTTAAAGTCTACACAACTGCCTTAAAGTCTACTATTCAAAAGTACATTTATTCCATCACCATGAAGTTATTTGGAAAAATTCTACAACCATATTAAATTAGCCTGCTTATTCACTTTTAGATAAGAATTAGGAAATAGCATATTTCACACTAAACTCTCTTTGTTGGTAGTTGACGTAGATATATTTCCTTTAACAGAATTGATCAGGCTTACAATCAGTGAATTTAAAGGCAGAAGGAAAAATGGAATGAAGGTTTTAGTTACTGTTTACCAGAATGTTCATAATGGTTTGTGGGGGTCAAAATTTTGACCTTTGCAAGAGGATTTCCTTTATCTCCCAACTTCTTGAAGGAGTAAATACTTACAAAATGATATGCCTCTTGAGGTACAAATTTTACATTAAAAACGATAGAAATGCTTCCATTTGTTCCTTTTCTCTAGGACCCTTCCTTTGGTATTTAAAGAAAAAAAAAAAGCAAAAGCAAAAAAAAGTACCATTTCCTCTATCTGAAATGGCGAAGGAGAAAAGAAAAAAGAAAAAGAATTTATCAAACAAGATTTTTAAAAATTGGCATTTAAATTAGTATTTCATAGGATGTTTATTCTAAGAAGTCCAGGGACTGAGGTAGTTCACTTTTACCTGAGTTTATTGCTGTCAGTGAATTATAATTATTTACCTCATATTCTTTGTGGAGTAACTCAAGTCTAGTTTTCCGAAGGTGCTTTCTGACTGTATGGCTTAGCATAAGTTCACTTTCACTTGTTCCTCCTACAGAAAAAAAAATCCTAATTTTTCATTGTGATTTGGGCAGAATGAAAATGAAAAAGAACTCTTTTCTTATTGTTTAATATAGTGGTCCAACTTAATTTGTACCCTTTCCCTTATATACACACTTGGGGCTGTCATCTAGGCCTTTTCTCTATTCCAATCCTCAGAAAAAAATAAATATCAAATAACACCATAAGAAATACTTTCACTAAAATATCTTATGTGTGTTTATTTACTTCTGTATTTATTATTGTAAACTCCATTAAGGCAAGGGCTATGTTTATTCATGTATCATATTTAGACTATAGTATACTCTGAATACTAGACAATTGTTAAGTAATGATAAAAACCAATTAGCTATTCAAACATGCCTCGTTACTGGTAAGATAACTGGAAAGATTAATGTCTCTTTTCACTTTTTCTAACAACCCAGTTACAATGGATTATGAGTTATAGCATTAATTTGATGCCCATAAAATAACTTGTTATAAACACACTCATAATGAATACTTCCTGAAAGTGCTTCATTTGTGTCATGATCACTCTATTTTTCTTTATAATCCTTAGCATTATGATAGCAAAGGCATTTTACAGATGTTCTTTTTCAGGACCTTCTAGCCAAATGCAAGGACAGATGAACTATTTTACTTGAAAGAATTTATGAAATATCATTTAGATACAAATGAAGGCATGAGAAGGGATTTCAAGAAAAGCCAGGGAAAAACAAAGTATTTTAATCATCAAAGCATATATTCTACAAGAAAAGACTTGGCTTCTTGGTGAAGTTCAATACAGATTAAAAAATTAGAGATAAAAAGGTTAACAGTGCATCATCCAAGAGAGAAGAGACTTATTCTATCAGTCTTCACCTAGTTACCTAAGAAAGAAACGATAGGGCCATCTCTGATTCCTCCTTTGGATCTCTTAATTCCAAAGTCCCACTAGTTCATCCTTTGCTCTCTAGCATACATAGTCTTCTTTCCATTTCCATTGAAAAATGTCATTTAATTCCATTTGCTATTATTACAATGATTTCTTAAGTTTTCCGAAAGGTTTTTGCCATACATGGCTAATTATAGATTCACTTTCAATTTCTCCAAAAACAAAAACTGAAATCATTTCAATTTTTGCAATCTAGGAGAAAGAACTTTTATGAGCTGCATCAAAACCAAACACCAAAAAGACTCTTTTTGAATGTTTTCTTTTTCAAGGTTCCTCTAAATCAAGTTTTATCTCCCCTCTTGTGCCCATTAGTGTGGCACTGACTGTTCTTTTCTACCCTTAACTAGACTCCCTTTCTCCCCCACCTGGGCAAGAACCTTCTAACTGACCTACTCACATCCTGTCACTCCCTACAATCCAACCCATTTATTACCATGTGAAAAATTTATGCCACTCCCACTCTAATAACCATCATGCTCAACTCATCCTTCTTCTGTCCCATGGAGCAAGTCACTGATTTATCACTCAAGGTTCTCTACATTAAAGCCTCAATGTACCTTTTTTGTCTTATTTCAGTAGTCAGATCCCACCTAGACTACTCATGTCCAGAAATATGCCCTGTGGCTTCCTGCTTCTAAACTTTAGAACATGACATTTCCTCTGCATGAAATACCTTCCCTAATCTGTACCAGATAAAATTTTATCCATCATTAAAGTCCAGTATAAAGGACATGTAGCCTTTCTCAATGTTCCTTGCTGAATTTCCTTGCCTGAACTCCCTATGCTCTCTTGGGCTTTTTTGGTCCTTACTATCTGCTACTTGATACCATTAATATTTTGGTCCACATGCACATGCATAGCCTCTACCAGAACGTAAGCTCCATGAAGCTCTTTAAGGTTTACCTCTCTTAGCATCTTTCATATTGCCCACTATCTCTCAGTTGCTCTTCATATACATTATACAATTACTGATTCACCCAGTAGGATGCTGGCCAAATGACATCATTGAAAATGGTCTATTTCAGTCTTCCCCCAAATAAACATTATGTGGAGATAGTTTCAAATCTACTGCTATGTTTATATAAAACAAGACCTTACCAATTATCTCTTTGCAAGGATTTTCAGGAGTGATGGGGACTCTGCAAGCTGGACATTGGCTATTATTCTTCAACCACAAATCAATACAAATCGAACAAAATACATGGTTGTTGATGCATATGACAGGCTGGCGTACCTTTGAAAAAAGAAACATAACTTTTAGTAAAGGGCAACAGTTATAACTAGAATCCCAAAATGGTTTAGTTTAGAGCAAACAAATTGCTTCTCTCAAGTACAGCTGAGTAGGTGCTTTAAAAGAGAATACAAAAAGTTTGTGATTTACAAAAACGCTGCTTCTGCTGACCACACTTTTTACATACATATAACTGCGACACTAGCAAAGAGAGCTGGCCACGAAGACTGAAATTTCTGACATATTACAAAATACTTTATTTTCTAAACAACCACATTCTTTACAAAAAAGAAAGTGCTTTTTGTTCCACTGAGGTTAGGACAATTTTCCTCAAGTTATTCTATTTTAGAATTATTAAACATTGAGATTAGAGGGTTCTTTATAGACTATTAGCTCAAGGATACTTGAATCCTTCCTTCAACTCATTCTACCATATTATGGAATAACAGCAACCAGTCATTAAGCATTGACATCTTATTACAAATTTCCAAAAACCTAACAATACCAAAAGGCATGGGCCCCAATCTTAAGTGTTTTATAATCTAAATGCCAAAGAGTGCTGACAGAAATATTGACATATACCAAATACACAAAACCTCGACTCCGTTTAAAAAATAGAAATAATAATACTTTATATTTATGTAGAATCTTATGTATTATGAAGGAGTTTCACATGCATTCTCTCTGTGTGTATGTGTGTATGTGTAACAACAACCCTGTGAGGTATACAGTGTAGTTATATTTTACAAATGAAGAAAACAAGAAGAAATGAAGTGGCTTCTTGGATGTTTTGAGTGTGTGTAGTTTTTTTCCAAGGGGAAAAGAGAAAAGGTCCTTTGGTTTTTTTCATGGCATTTATACTACCTGATATTATATGTTTGCTTGTTTCCATATGTATTGTCCATCTTCCCAACTAGAGTGTAAGCTCCATGACAGCATGAAGTTCTTTAGTCTTGTCCATTCCTAAACCCCTGGACCTAAAAGAGATCCTGGTACATAGTGGATACTCAATAAATATTTGCTGAATGAATTAATTGCTATTTCATATCCATTTAATTGGGAAACTTGTCAGAGGGAATAATGGCTTAATCTTCTTCAAAAAGCACAAACTGAACAATAAAAACCAAAAACCGAAAAAAAGCACAGAAATACTTAGGTTTTCATTTGATTTGCTGGGTACTTTCACTGTGGGACTCAAAACACTTTATAGGCATTTTCAATATTTTTCTTGTTCCAATATTAATAACAATACTAGTGCATAGCCCTTCTGCAATGGGGACTAGAAAACTGGACTATCAAGGGGGATATAGAGGAAGGAGGAGAATGAAGACACAGGGCCACCAAAAACCATTTTTCACAGAGAAACACTTGTTTTATGTCTGCCTCAGAAGGACACAGTGAGTATCCATCTGTTAACGTGAAAGGGGTCTGTGGTGGTGAGGCTAATGTGTCAACTTGGCTAGGTAATGGTGTCCAGTTATTTGCTCAAGCAAGCACTGGGCTAATCGTAATACAAGGGCATTTCACAGACTTTAATCATCACCGAGTTGACTGCATAGATGGCTGGTTACATCTACAATCAACGGAGGAGTCTGCCATCAGCAATGTGTGACACCTCATCCAATCTGCTGAAGGCCTTAAAAGGAGAAGTGATTTCAGAATTCAGAGAATTTCCCATCTCTACTTCAGACAGACAGCGTCTCCTGGGGAACTCATCGAGGACCTTCATCAGAGTCCCTGGCTCAGAGCCTGCCCTATGGAATTTGGACTCGTGCATCCCCATGGTCGTATGAGACAATTTCATAAAATCTCATACCATTTACAGATATTTCCTGTATGTTCTGTTTCCCTAGAGAACCCTGACTAATACGGGGTCCTTACTCTCAAAGAAACCACAGATGTATGGCTATCCATGACAGGAAGGTAATCATTTCAGTCTCATGGCAGCAAACTCTCTAGCCTCAGCCTGGCTTTCTAAACATTTTGGTGCTTCCTTAATTATAAACACTAATACAGGAAAACTAAACAGAGAAGATAGTTCAGGCTGGATTTATTTAGATATAGCCTTGGAGAAATCTAAATCTAATTCATTCATTGCAACTGGTATACACAGGATTGATGTAAAAATAAAATAAAATAAGACCATGAAGCACAGCTCCTCAAACCCTTATTCCAAAGTGCTGCTACCAGAAGCAAGAAGTGAATGCTTATCTCTAAGGTATTCCTGGTCAGAGTCTCAAGTAGCAGACAAAGCCTGGAATTTCTTTGCAGGTTGTTTTTTCTTAAAAATTCATGAGATTCTAAAGTCCAGACAGACCATAATATATCCATGTGTATTTTAAATGCATCTTTAAGTCATGAAACCTTTCAAGGGCACAATCCCAAACTAAGTACCAAGAAGATACTGCTGTACCTATTCTGTAGCTTCCCCTAAACACACACATACCGACCATATCCCTGCAATATTCCTAAAAGTATGTATACCCCACAAGTTGAAAAACAAACAAACAAACAAACAAAAAACCTCAACTAAAGAAAAAAAAAGGTTTTCTACTTGTACTGGTATTTACTTTTAGAACAGTGACTTAATTTATTTTTTTTAAGCCATAATAAACTTGTTTGAAAGTAGATGAAAGCCAATGCTTAAAACATAAAACTGTGCATATTATTTAAGGGGATTTAAGATGCTCTCCCACCACAGCCTTCCTCCACTGGAAGCACATTTAAAGACAATCTATATTTTCTAAGTATTTGCTCCCAAACAAAGGTTAAATATCTCCCCAATATAAAAGAAGGTATTGAGCAACTCAGTGGTTGGGGCTATCATTTACTGAGGTGGGGACAATAGGGGAGGAGCAGGTTTCACACACTGTGGAATTCAAGAATTCTGTTTTGGCCATATTAACTTTGTGATTGCAAGCATATATTTTCAAGTGGATAAACTGAGCAAGGAAAGGTCTGAGAGTCAACGGCATAAAAGATAATGGCATTTAAAGTCACTGGATTGGATGAGATCCCCTGCCCAGACTGAAGACTTGGGGAAAAAAAAAAAAAAAAAGTGTTCTAGGGCCATGACCTAGGGTGTTCCAATATGTAGAAATCAAGCAGAGGAAGATGAGGAGGAACCACCAAAGGAAACTGACTTGGGAGGGGCCAAGTTTTAAAAAGAGGGAGATAATGGCCAGGCTTGCCAAATGTTAATGATAGACTGAATTTGATGTTGACAGAAATGTGGTTATAGGATATGACTACATGGAAGTCAATGTGATCTGTTACTGTCAAGCACAATTTCAGTAAGTAATGGGGGATGCAAACCTGATTAGAGGCTGAGAGACAATGGAAGGTACTGACAATTCTATCGTGTTTTGGTGTAAAGGATGGAGCATAAAAATGAGATCATGGTTAGGAATGACAATGGGAATGATACAATAAAGAGGGGGCTATTAATGATACAGTAAAGATGGCAGGGGTAATAGCCATAGACAGCAAGGTCCCTAAGAAGTCAAGGAAGGTATGAGATCCAAAGCACAAAGGGAGGGTTTGACTTAGATAGGAGTAAGGACTGGCCTACCTTTGAAACAGAAGGGAAGGCAAAGGGTCTAAGAACAAATACGGAGGAGTTGAAGGATATGTTGATGGAAAGATGAGGTTCCACTGTTCTAATCACTTATATTTTTGTCACTGAACATGAGGTGAGGTTATCAGCTGAAAGTGAGAAAGAGAAGGGATAAAGATTTGAGAAAATAGAAGAATAAAACAGTTACTTTGAAAAGTGAAAAAGTACATTTACTAGGGACATGTAGCATGATTGCCAAACATTGTTGAGTTCCTATATGAGGTCTGTGGTTTTGAATTTAAAGACTAATTAATGTAGGTGTATATCTTTCTTAGCAATATTTAACTGATTAGGTATAGGAAGAAAGAAGGGTGGTTGGGTTTACCCAGAGTTGGGGTTTTGCCAGATGAAAGAGAGACAAGAGACATGATAATAAATGGCTATGGCTAATAAGGGAAATGCAGACATGAGTGGTTATGATGGTAGTGGAAAAGCGAATAAATGGATGGGTCTTGATGAAGCTGAGGTAATGCTGGAGAGTAGGTATGAAGGAAATATGATCAGAGAGTGACATGCTTAGGGTCAAAACCCTGGAGGTGGCACAACTTGCTTTCTCTAACCTTTTATCCTGGTCGATCTTGTCTTATTCTAGCTCTACTGTCTCTCTGAATCTCATGTGTCACATGACATTAACTTCGGTTGATGCTGATGACACTCGAATCTCCCTCTGCAACTGGACCCCAGTAAATGGTACAACTTAGGCTTCGACAGAGTAACCTAGGGTCAATTCCAGCTCTGCCACTTACTGAGCTGTTGGACCTTGGGCAAGCTGTTTAGTTACCCTGGCTGTCAACTTCCTCTGAAAATTGTTGTTGAATAGAAAAACTCAGGTATAAAGATTAATTAAGATAATGGATGTTAGCATAGTGACTTCCACACAGTAATCCCTCAAAACAGCAGCAACAGCAGCAGCAGCAGCAGCAGCATTCCATATCCTAGTGCCCTGAAGTCATCTCTACATGGGGATTCTGCAGCTGTCACGGTAACATGTCCCAAACCAAACTGGGCCTCCTCCACATATCTGCTCCTCCTCCTACCCTCCCTCTGGTCTAAGTAAATGGCACCACTACCTCACCACTTGGCTAGAACACTGAGAGCTATCTCTGACTCACCCTTTGTAACTTATCCTCACCATCCAATCTGTCACCAAATCCTGATATTGTATATCAAGTGTAAGAAGCCATAGATTTTAAGATGAACCAATAATTTATATATCACTAAGGAAAACGAATGAAAAATACTTCTAATTACAATTTAAAGATACCATCACTTGTAAGATGCAACCAGATTTCAGAGATGTTATAATATGAAACAAAATATGCATCTCAGAATAGCAGAAATATGGCAAATCTACCTTCAAATATTCCTTCACCTATTATCTATCCCTTCCTTTCCTATCCTGACCCCACTGAGTTTGTTTACTCCTGATATATTGCAATGACCTCCTCCCAAGTTTCCTTGCTTCCAAACGTTCTCTTCTTCTATCCACCTTTCATACTGATGTCAGAGCAATCTTCCTAAAATATGCATCAGCAGCTTTCACTGCTCTCCTATAAAGTAGCAATGGATTTTTTCCCTGCTCATAGTTTTAAGTGCAGCATTCGAACAACAACATAATCTGGTTATTAATCAGCCATTTCCCTTGATCTGCCATTTCAATGTGACACAACCTGTATTTCAGCCACACAGATCTACTTGATGTTCACCAAAAAGGACATGGAGAGTGGGAGGCTGTTTATCATGCTTTCATCTCTTAGCTTGATATATCCTGCTGGCCTCTCCACCCTTCCAGACAATCAAAATCAAATGTTTCCCATCTTTTAACATGTAAATCAAATGCTACCATCTCTACAGGGCCTTCACTAATCCTTTCTAGAATTAGTGTCTTTGATTCTCATAAGGTACTCCTTGACATTTATTTAATGCTCACTCCTTTCTGCATTGTGCTGTACTTAGAAAACTGTTTATATCCTGTCTTCCCTATTAGATGTCAGGCTCCTTGGAGGCAGGGACACTGTGTCCTGTTCATCTTTCTATCTACCAACAGCACATACACAATGCCTGGCATGCTGTAAGAATAAAAGTGAATTCTGAGGTGCTAAAACGAAAGGCTGAGATAACGTTACCACGAGCATCTGAAGAAGCAAAAGGTCAACGGCCACTATCAAATTGTGAAAAAGCAAAAAAGTTTAACCTCTCCATTTAAACTGCCAAAAGGATACAGAAGAACAACCACAGGCAGACTGCCAGGCTCTGTCTGCTAAGAGCCACTGACAATGTCACCTACCAGAGAATAATTTTCACTGTTCGATACCTGGTATTATCACTGTCATTGTGTTGGATTTTTGAAATGTTGACTAATTCATTTCTTTAGCCCTAGTATTTATCAGATTATAAGGATTTCTAGATAACGGTCTAAATTTAGTTTAGGAGAACAGAAATCCATGAAAGAGAAAGAACTATATGTCCTAAAATAAATAACACTTATTTCACTGTAACCTGCACGGGAGCAAAATACAAAGAATCTAGCCTTCCCTTGATTCTTGTCCTCCCATCCTCCTCTACCCAGATCCTGCTATAATACAACACTGAAACACACACATTATTTCCTTTAATAAAATCTTCCCAAGACACAGAAA
The DNA here is from genome assembly GCA_029593785.1 of Cabassous unicinctus. Classification (NCBI taxonomy): domain Eukaryota; kingdom Metazoa; phylum Chordata; class Mammalia; order Cingulata; family Chlamyphoridae; genus Cabassous; species Cabassous unicinctus. Next base: position 26,425 of record JAQZBX010002624.1, read on the forward strand.
AGGTCATAATTAGCCTAAATTATTACTGTGTATATCCAATCTACTCTTAAACAAGATCTGTGGCAATAAAACAGGACTCATGAAATACAATTCTAAGACAATAATGACAAAGATGAGTGACATGCATAATTTCCAACTCATTTGGAGTAAGCATATTGAAGTGATGTCCTAGAGCAATGCTCACTGAAGCTGGTGAAGAGAAGGAGAAAGAAGGGGAGAAGAGAAAGATGTGAAAAGTGTCTTCTTACTGACATGGGCCTGTGGAGGCAGTTCTTGGTGCAGAACAATTAGCCCCATAAATCTGTTATTCTACTATGTAGTTTCATTTGTTTTATCTGAAGATATTTCAGGCTTAAGAGACTTCACTTTACTAGCAAAACCCCTTTCTTAAAAAAAAAAATAAAAGCAGTTGGGAGGATGTTGTCCATTAGTATCTATACCATATGGTATAAAATCCAAAGGCTGCTGTCCATTAATATCTATATCATCCTATACTCACCAAGAGTTTTACATTGATTAGGACAGGGCTTCTCAATTTTGATACTACTGACATTTTGGACACAATAATTTTTTTTTTTCATTTGTTCATTCATTTAATAGTTAATGGGTGCTTAGGACAAGAAAGCCTGCAGAGCCCTCGTTCCATAAACCTCACAGTTTGAGAGAGAGACAGATAATATAGATAAATAAGTAAATTGCGTATTATATAATGTATTGGATGAATCCTGACTTCCCATCCCATTCAGGTCCTTTTCAGAAACTGAGAATGCGACCTTTTTGAGAAACAAGGCATAATTAGTTAAGATGAGGTCATACTAATGGGGTGGGTCTTTAAAACAACAACATGGTGTTCTTATAAGGATAGAAGTAGGAAGCTCTGCCATCTTTAAAACCCCACCTTAAATCCCTGGATCCAAGACCCAGAAGGGGCCTGCCAACACATCAAGATGCAATAAGAGGGGAGGGAGAGAGAAGCTAAAGAACAAGTAGTAGTGCTGGCTTAATGCCAAGAAATCAAAGTGTATAGCCTGGCAAAATACATATCAGACCTTCTTTCATTTATTAGAAGAAATGCTTGGAGACAGGAACTGGAGCATGTGGGCAGATCTCTCACTGCCCAACTGCATCCTGGGGCAGCAATCAAGAGATCAAGCACTCTGGTCAACAGACTCTGGGAGAGGGACCCAATCCTTGGGCTGTGGGCCATTTAGACAACAGGATCAAGTCTGTAATGCAAGACTCTGGGACACAACAGAACTTTGACTTCCATTCCTATTCAGCTCCCTCAGCCATTATCAGTTGCGAGAGCATCTGCCTCTGCCCCAAAGTGATCGGAGCCTGGGGTCTAATATAAGACTTGTGGTTGGCGTGGACACTGCAGAACCTAGTGCGTTAGCCACCACTCCGGCACTCTTCTAGGGCTGATTGCTGTAAGCACTGCTGAGAGCTGGTTTCCATGGAGTTTCTCAGGAGGTTAGCCTGCAGGGAATCAATCCTGGAAAAGTTAAAGAAGGAGGAGAAGAAGGAGAAAAGAAACACAGAGACAGGGGCACAGAGGGAAGGCAGCCATGGGAAGATGGAGGCAGAGATTGGAGTGATGCTACCATGAGCCAAGGAATGCCTAGGGCTTCTCTGGAATAGACCAAGAAGGAGCCTCCCCTAGAACTCCGGAGGGGGAACAGCCCTGCCAACACCTTGATTTTGGACTTCTGCCCTCCAGAACTAGGCGAGAATAAATCGTTGTTTTGAGCCATCCCATTTATGGTACTTTGTCATGCCAACCCTGGGAGGCTAATACAGATGGTGATACATGATAAGAAGAAAACAGTTAAGCAGGCAAGGGTGGTAGAAGTATGAGGCATGTGGTTTTAGCAAGGGAGCCATATAGGTTTCCTAAGATTGCTGAAAAAAATAAGCATAAACTTGGTAGCTTAAAAACAACAGGAATTCGGGAGCGGATGTGGCTAAAGCAGTTGAGCACCACCTACTACGAGGTCCCAGGTTCGGCTCCCCGTGCCTTCCAAAGAAGACAAACAAACAATGAGCAGACATCAAGCAAAAAACAACGAGAAGACAATGAGCAAACAGATGGGGGAGTCATCGAGTAGGGGAGGGAGGGAATAAAACTTTGAAAAACACACACACACACAAAAACAGCAATTTATCTGTCCCAGTTCCGGATACCAGAAGAACAAAATTGAGGTGTTGATACAGCCATGCTCCTTCTGAAGATTCTAGGGGAGGATCTTCCTTGTCTCTTTCAGCTTCTGGTGGCTCTCCACCAGGACACAATAATTTGTGCCAGCCGCCCCCCCAAATTCCCAAGATGAAGTAGTGGGATTCCTGGTACTAAGTCATTTCTGCATTGCACCTAAATTTTTTTTCACAGTCCTTCTAGTCCTTCACTAGGCAACTTTGACATAGGTGCAAGAAAGATTATTAGTCTTTCAAAAAGAAGGGCTGGTTGTTGACTCTAGCAAGGGTGCCAAAAGGGCAGAGGAGTTGATTTTAAGTCTAATTGCTAGGCCAGTTGGTAAAGTTGATCTATAGCTTCTTCCCTCCATGATCTCCACCAATTCCGCTTTTCTGCAGCCACTACCCATCCCACCCTTTTGCTTCTTTCAGGCATGTGTCCTCTATTGCTTTCTTACTCCAAGATGATTCTTTACTAACTCGTCTCTGAGGAAGAAAGAACTCTTTCTTAGTTGAAAGAGCAACTTGATTTGCAGTTGAATCACAATGAATATAGATGTTGGCTCTGCCACTTATAGTCTGTATCATAATTTCCTTGAGTCTCAGTTTCCACAGCTGAAACTGGATTTGTTACTACCAATACCACTGGGTTGTTGGGGAGATTCATGTGAATAGCCTAGGCATAGTGGTTCTCATGGGGGTGGGAATTTGGAAACTAGTCGAAGTAAAATTCCTGGATAGTCCTTGCTGTTGGTTTGTTGTTGTTTTGTTTTGTTTTGAATTTTTATTTTGAAATTATTTCAAACTTACAGGGCAGTTGCAAAAATAGCACATTCCAATAACCCCCTTCCACAGATTCCTAGATCCACTAATTTTAACATTTTACCATCTCCACCTCTTCTATAATCATTCTATCATCAATCTATCAATCAATCAATTTTCTGAATATCTGAGAACAGGCTGCACACATCATACTCCCTAAACACATATTTCCTACAAACAAGAATATTTACTAATGTAATCACCTTAAGTTTAGCTATTAAGTTCAAGAAATTTAGCATTGATATAAAATTTACATTTTATATTCCATTTTTCCTATGTCCCAATAATATCCTTTTGACCCTTTTGTTCTCCATTTTGAGATATCATCCAGGCTCATGTACTACATTTAACTGTCATTATCTCTTCAGTTTCTCTTTCTTTCTTTCTTTTAATTGTGTAAGAAATACAACATAAATATTCCCATCCCAATCCCTCACAAGGATACCATTCAATGGGATTAATCACACTTATAATATTGCAGTACCCTCAACAACATCCATTACTATCACTTCCCTTTACCCCAAACAGAAATCCTACATTTTGCATTAACTCCCCATTGCCCTGCCCCCACCCTTGGTAATCTGTACTCTACTTTCTGTCTCTATGAGTTTGCTTATTCTTTAACATTTTCTTTGTGGTTACCATGGGGCTTAAATTTATAACTTAAATCTACAACAATCTCATTTACTTTTAAACCAACTTAACTTCAATAGCATACATAAACTATGTCCCTATACCCCTCCATTCCTTCTCTGCCTTTACAGTTCTTGTCACAAATTACATATTTATACATCATGAGTCGGAAACCATTGATTCATCATTATATTTTACGCATTTGCCTTTTAGGTCCTATAGAAAGTAAAAGGAGGAGTTACAAATAAAAAATACAATAATACTGGTATTTATATTTACCCATGTCATTATCTTTACCAGAGATCTTTATTTCTTCATGTGGCTTCAGTCAACTGTCTAGTGTCCTTTCCTTTCAACCTGCAGAACTAACTCCCTTTAGCATGTCTTCTAGGGCCAGTCTAGTGGTGATGAAGTCCCTCAGCTTCTGTTTATCTGGGAATGTCTTAATTTCTTGTTCATTTTTGAAAGACAATTTTGCTGGATATGAAATTCTTGGTTGACTTTTTTTCCCCCAGCACTTTTAATATGTTTTCCCACTGCCTTCTTGCCTCTGTGGTTTCCAATGACAAGCTGACACTTAAATCTTATCAAGGCTCTCTTGTGTGTAACATGTTGCTTCTCTTTTGTGGCTTTCAGAATTCTCTGTTATTGGACAGTTTGATTACAACATGGCATGATGTGAATCTATTTGGGTTTATTGCGTCGTGGTATGCTGGATAGGCCTAGGAAGTGTTGAGGGAAGACTGTCAGGTTTACGCCAACTGTTTGGAATTCACTGATCATCTGGGATATGTATATTCATGACTTTCATTAAATTTGGGAAAATTCCAACCATTATTTCTTTGAATATTCTCTCTGTCCCTTCCTCTCCTTCTCCTTCTGAGACTCCCACAATGCATGTATTGGTACACTTGATCATGTCCCAGAGGTTCCTTGGTCTCTGTTCACTTTTCTTCATTTTTCCCTCATTCTGCTCCTCAGATTGGATGATTTCAACTGTCTTATCTTTAAGTTCTTTGATTCTTCTGCCAACTCCAATCTGCTCTAGGGAATTTTTAATTTCTGTTACTGTGGTCTTCAAATCTGTTTGGTTCCTTTTTGTAATTCCCATCTTTCTATTGATATTCTGTGTTCATCTATCATTTTTGTGATTTCCTTTAGTTCTTTGCCCTGTTTTCCTTTAGCACATTTAGGGCCATTTTATAAGTTTTTGTCTGGACTGTCCCAGGTCGGAGCCTCCTTACTGATGGCTTCTAGTGCTTTAATTTCTCTTTTGCCTGGGCCATCACTTCCTGTTTCTTTGCATGTTTTGTAATCTTTTGTTGAAATATGGACATTTTGACATTTTACTGTATTATCATGGGAATTTAGACACTGAAGGGTCTGTTCCTTAACCTTGTATCCAGGTAATGTTATACAGAGTATTCCTTAAATGCCAGGAACTAATAAAAATAAATAAATAAATGAAAGAAAACATCTTTCCCAATCTTTGCAGATTGACCTGTGCCATTGCTCTCTTTCAGAGCTTACCCATACAGCGAGTTTGGAGAATAGCTCTGGTCCACAGTCTAGGGGCTTCCCTGATCTTTTCGGAGCATATCCCTTGTCTTGGGCATATGCCTGTGGGACAAGGAATTTCCCCATTTACAGGGATATGATTGTCCCCTCTTCCCTAGGAAAGTTTCCTCATGGTCCAGAGCACTGCACTGTATATCCTACAGCCACCAATCCCAGGCAACACAAATTGAGTGCTCTCCCACAGCATTCTGTAGGAGCGCTTGGAAAGCCACCTTCTACACACAAGACAAGTTCTGGGATAGAGTCCCTCAGGCCACCACCAGACAGATAGGGCCAGGCATACATACTCCCCCAATATGTGCACAACGGTTACTCGTTTCCCTCCAGAACCAGGACCAGGGATCCACACTGGGAGCATAGGCCAGCTTAGAGCCTGGCTGGTGATGGTACTGAGGAAGGGCCAGCCTGGACGTTATTAGATCCTACTGCTTTTAAGTGGACTTTTTCTTGATCTGGTGCTTGACCTGTTAAGTGCAATCCTTTAACTGTTTTTGAGAACTTTTAGAAAGATGCTTTTGCAAGTTCTTGCTGGTTGTTCAAAGCTTGTGGGGAGAGACAGAGCCCTGAAAAGTCTTACTCCATCATCTTGGTCAGGGTTCCTTGTTATGTTTTAAGAAACCTCTTGTTCTGGGTCAGAGTTAGGTCCTAGAACATTAAAACCGTATGATCCTGAGTACAATGTTACTTAATACTTATTGGTCTGGGTCTAATTCTTATCCAGGTAAAGGATAGAGAATACATTTCCCCTACCCTACCCTCATCCACACCCAGGAATGCTTTAAGGATATATTGGCACCCTGCACTGGATCTATCTGAGATTTAAGGTCTGGCACACAGTCTCTGCTGTTACGAATGAGTTCAAGTGACTGTTTCAGAAAGTAATCTACTGAAGACACAAAATGATAATCATATAAGTTCAACCACCATAGACTCTAATAGTATCCTAAACATTTTAAATTGACTACCTATCTCAAAGGATTGAGATGAATAGTAAATGAAATAATTCAATACATCCAAAAGCATTCTGTAATCTGTACAGTACTACATCCTATGAAGTATCATTTTTGTTAAGTAAACAAGCAAAGGTTTTGGAAAACAAAACACACAGAACACATTTTCAACACAATTGCAAAAGACACTCCAGTAACTAATGGAAATTAGATGTGTGTACAATTAAAAGCATGAGAAAATTATTTCCCAAGGATACTTTTTTGTCAGCCTTTAAGGGTAGTAATGGAGGAAATTAGCTCAGAACTAACACATACTTCTGGGAACTTCAGGTCAGGAATCCAATGCAGAGCACCGTAGCAAACAAGTGCCAGCTCTAGTACCACCCTCCAGGAGGCTTCCCATGATCTCTATAGTGAGAATTGATTAAGCCACCCCCATATGCTCTCACAGACATTTATTTCACTGGCATTTCATTCCTACTGGTTTTAGAGTTATCAGCTGCTTCCAAGCCTGGCTTCCTACTACTTCTTGAACTCAGTAAATTCACACAGACCCCAAAACATAAGGCAGACGCTCCTATTGGCTGGAAGTAAATGCTCTATGAAGTTTGTATATATCAATTCTAAGCCTCCAAATCTGGTTTCAAAGTCTGCACTTGGGGGTAAACACACACACACACATATACAAACACCACAAACGTAAAAACAAATCAGGGTGTACAAAAATCTGCGTGTACGCAGTATCTCCTCTTTTCTTGATCACGCGGTAAATAAATGTTCTATAAGAAAGCAAATGAAGACACGAAGAGAAATAAAAGATTGGAGGCCAATGCATTAGAACATTCAAAACTCCCTTTCTAATTCAAAACTACTTTCTCCACCTTGTTTCACAAACATATTAGGCACCTCTTGCCCTACAAAGACTATCTCCAGACTGATCCGACCTTGGAATTAAAGACCGCACCTCTTATTCTAAACACCACTTTGGGGCACTTACTATCTACTTTTCACACTGAGAACCCAAATCCGGAGCAAAGGCTATCCTCAAGGCCCAATTAAAAGGAAAGTATGTTGGAATTGAAAATGACGCCCCAATTAGCACCGTAGGCCCAATAACATAAACACTGGTGTAGGGGGCGGAGAAACATTAAATTGATGCTCCCAGGAAATGTGCTTTAGTGGGATTCCCTACACACCATAATGGGTTGTATAGGAGCAAAAAAATAATAATTTTTGTTACGATTCCTTTCTGTCTGCGCCTCCTTCTACGCCGGGGCCGGCCCGCGCGAGGCCGCCGGCCATGGCAGAGGAGCCGTCGATGCCTTCCCTGCAGACTCCGGGTCACTGTCATCCTCAACCTAAAGGAGCCCAGATGAACCCAATAATCACCGCGCACTCCTTCCGGCCCCCCAGAACGCTGCCTCCCATCCCCTGAGAACGCGGGTTACGGTCTGCTCTCATCTCGGCGCCTCACGCCCCTTCCCCGCCCAGCACGGAAACCGCTGTCGACTTTGGCGGGCGACTTCCTACCAGACCCTGTTTCATAGTTGTGCCCCGAATTACCCATTACCTTCCCCAAGCAAATGTGGCACGTGATGGGCAGAGTGAGCGACAATGTAACGTTCTGCACGGTCTGAGCCATGGCAGCGTTCAGAATCCCGCCAACACGGAAGTCCCGCCGACCTCGGCTCCTCGTTGCGACTGGGGCAGCGCGAGGCCGGCTACGGAGGCTCGGTAGGGCCATCGCCCGCCAGGGAGAGGTAACGAAAACGCGCTTTCGAAACTCCCCGTTTTTCCTTCCTGCCTTTCAATTTTTAAAACTTTCCTCGGTTGGGAAGATTCCTTAGAATGGGAAGGAAGGTAGTTTACTACAAGCACTGAGGATCTTGCAAGTTTACAGGAAAGCATACTTAGTGGAAGAGGAGAGGAAGACACGGAAAGGTGATTTAAAATCTCCCAGTCTTTCCGGTGGATAGGGTGGGGTGGGAGTTTATCGCGTAAAGATTGATCCCTGTACTGTCTTTAAACACGCAGAACAGTAGAAAACTTAGAGAAAAGACTTTATCGTTCCACTTTAATTTTTCAAAACAACTTTCCTCCTCTTTCTGGCTCCCTTTCATTCTTAAGTGATGTAATATGCTTCAGGAGGGCGCGTTAATTCAGCGATTATCTTATCTATTTCCGAGACAATCTGGATATATTTAATCACAGCTTTCCTTGAAGACAGGCTTTCTCTGTTAGCCCTTCTATGGTTTCTACCTAGGGGAGACTTAAGGGTGGGAGCCACGGACTCATTTTCACCCGTAGATGAGATGAAGCTGCAGATTGTGTGAACCAACCACGCTCTCTGAAAACACTTGCACAATGCGTTTTAACGCCTTCGTTTCTGGGTGCATGGTTGCATATGCAGTGTACCACTGTGCTGTTGAACTCAATGGGGAATTTGTGAGGTTATAAATTAGCATTTCCTAAACTAACGAAAGAAACATTTTTAAAGTTTCTAAATGAATCTTAAATATATCAGACTTGGAATTTAACTGCAACTTACATTAAGTAAGGGAGAGCTGATGTGATAAATTTATGCTAACCGAAACAATCTGAGTTGGTAGATGTAGAAACAAAACCAATGGAACAACTTTTTCTATTCTTTAGGAAAGAGAGGCAGCCTCCTGGTTAAGAGCAAGCGTTCCTGACCGTGATTGCTGGGGTAGAAATCCCAGCCCCAATAGCTTATTATCTCTGTGGTAACAGGGAAGTTTTTTAACCTCTCTACCTCTTAGCTTCCTCATTGGTAAAATGCTTTTTGTGAGGGTTAAATGAGGCCAATGTATTTATATTAACATGTTTATAAAAGGCCCAGGCAATAATGAGATTGGAGCATTCAGTAGTTCACTTGAAGTCCAAGTTGAGTTTAAACTTTGCTCACAGGTGACAGAATTCTTACGAACAGCTGAGTAACTACCTTTCCTAGGAATTGGAAACTATCCTGTGATTTGAATTGGGGAACTGGGCAAAAGAGCTATATTATAATTTTCTGTTAAATAGCCCCCTTTCCAGAGTACCAGGTATAAAAGTCATCTTGTTTGGCTATTTCCTGGCTGTTGGAAGACAAAGTCATATTTATATGGGGTCTAGAATTCACATGTTTTGCTAATGCATCTTTCATGTCCCTGTCTGTAGACCCCAGGCTATCAGAATGAGAAAGCTACCCGCTGTCATTCTTCTTTTGCCCTTTTCCCAACCTACTGTTTTCTTCCCTGTTCTCACTTTGCCCAGGCTTATCCCCGCCATGTTATTTTAGGGCCTATCATTCCCATTCTGAGTGGAGTATAGGACTGAGAATCATCTGCCTCTCACATCAGTCCCTGAAAACAGTGTGGCGGGAAGACATGTTGAAAATACTTCTAAGACTTTTCCATTACCTACTGGGGCAAGTCCATTTCTTATAAATCATCCTGATGATTGGTGACAATGCCTAGTCACAAAGGTACATTTTAAACATTGTGACCTGCAATTTAAGTAGAATATTAACATTAAGACTTATTTCCAACATCTCTTTCTACGTTTACTATCATTGTCATTGGAGTAGCTTCTCAGTGCTGCCCTAGTGCTTTGTCTATGTGACTATTTCTGATTGTATTATAATCTGTTGTTTATGTGCTGCCCCTACGATAGACTGTATGTTACTTTTCTCTTAACTGCTTTAATAGCTTAAAATTTACATGCCATATAATTCACCATTTAAAGTAAATTCAGTAGGTTTTAGTATATACGCAGATGTGTGCAACCATCACACATCAATTTTAGAACATTTCATCTCCTCAAGAAACCCATATCCTTTAGCTATCACTCCCTACCCCCCCTTTTTTTTTAAACTTCCATTCCCCCAGCCCTAAGCAAATCTGCTTTCTATAGATTTGCCTATTATGGGGTTTTTCATATAAATGGAGTCATATAATGCATGGTCTTTTGTGACTGTTTTTTTTCTTTCACTTAGCACGATGTTTTCAAGGTTCATTCATGTTGTAGCATATATCAGTACTGCATTCCTTTTTATGGCCAAATAATATTCCATCATATGGCTATACCACATTTTGTACATCCGTTCATCAATTGATAGATATTTGGGTTGTTTCCACCTTCTGGCTATAATGAATAATGCTGCTATGAACATTAGCATACAAGTTTTCTTGTGAACATATATTTTCATTTCTCTCATATAGATATCTGTGAGTATAATTGCTGGGTCATATGGTAACTCTGTGTTTAAACATTTGAGGAACTGCTAGGCTCTTTTTCAAAGCAGCTACACTATTTTAAATTCCCACCAGCAGTATATAAGGGTTCCTATTTTGCCACAGTCCCACCAACACTTATTATCTGACTTTTGGATTTTGGCCATCTTAGTGGATGTGAAGTGATATCTCATTTTGCATTTTGCATTTGCATTTGCATTTCCAGGAAAACTTAATGATGTTGAACATCTTTTTATATGCTTATTGGCCATTTGTATATCTTCTTTCTCAGATCCTTTGTCCATTTTTAATTGTTTTTTGTCTTTTTGTTATTGAGTTGTAAGAGTTCTTTAAATATCCCAGATATAAGTCAGACTGCCTGTTTCTTGAGGTCAGGGAATTTATCTAATTTATCTAGTATCTAGTATTAAGCAATTACTCCACAAATAACAATCTTTTCTTTAGCTAAAGTCTAATTTTATTATAGATCCAGGCTGTTTTATTTTATTTATTTTAATTTTTTAAAAGATACTTAGATTACACAAATGTTACACAAAAAATATAGGGATTCCCATAAGCCGCTATCTCCCCAACTCCCACACCCTCCCACATAAACATCCTTCATTACTGTGGCACATTCATTGCAATTGATAAACGCATCCTGGGGCATTGCCATTGAGCATTCACATTGTAGTTTACACTCTCTCCCACACAATTCTACAGGCTATGGGAAGATATATAATGGCATATATCTGTCATTGCAATGCCATTCAAGACGATTCCCAAGTCCCGAAAAAACCCCGCATTACATCTGTCTTTCCCTCCCCCGATCCCCAGAGCCTCAGTGGCCATTGCCTCCACATCAATGCTGTAATTTCTTCTATTGCTAGAATCACAACAATTCTATTGTAGAATACCAGTAAGTCCATTCTAATTCATAGTTCATTCCTCAGTCTTGAGGATTCTGGGATGGTGATGTCCACTCCACCTCTAATTGAGAGGGGGCTTCAATCCCATACAGCCAATGGATGGGACTCTCTTGCTTGCAATTGTAGACTCTCTCATTTCCTTGGTATGGTGGTTTTCAATTCTCACCTCCTTGTTAGTTGTCCTGGGTGAGTCCAATGAACTGGAGAGTAGGTGTTGCAACTCCGCCAAGGCTCAGGGCCCAGCTGGCACATGGACAGCCTAGATTCCAGTCTCTTGGACATAAACCTACCAACTCTAGCACCAAGTATAGGTTCAAATAGAAGGGACAGATGAGCCATGTGTAGGGAAGCCATAACTGAGTCTAACTCTGTCACTCTCAGGAGCACAAACTTCAAAGTAGGGCCCACTGGCAAGGCACCAAACTCCAGAGCTTTCTGCCCTGACAATAGGACCTGGGTGTCTCCGGAGGTCTCAGGAGCCCCGCTATTTGAGGTAGTATCTACTTTGGCAGTCTATGAGATCCTGCTGAGATGTCTATAAGCATTACCTCTGAGATGACCTCCCGACTCACTTTGAAGTCTCTTAGCCACATAAAATAATTTTTCTTTACCTTTCCCCCCTTTTATTCGAGGTCTTTTTCCAGTTGCATTGCTAGTTGTTACTTGGTAGTAATCCCATGGTGCCAGGGAGGCTCATCCCAGGAAGTCATGCCCCATGCTGGGGTAAGGTAATGCATTTATATGCTGAGTTTGGCTTAGAGAGAGGCCACATTTGAGCAACAAGGAGGCTCTCAGGAGGCAACTCTTAGGCACACCACAACACTAGGCTAAGTTTCAATTTCAAGAGCAAAGGCTCACAAGCATAATCGTCAATATCAAGGGACCATCAATGGACCATCCTCCTTTGCCAGTCATTGCCCCTGCATTTGGGAGACAGTTGCTGCTATATTAGAGAATGTGACAGAGCTCTCCAAGATGGGAATTCAATATTCTCTCCAGGCTGTTTTATTTTAAGCATTGTCTTGACTTGATTTTCACTTCAAAATGGAAGGTTGTATTGCTTTCTGCTAATTATAGAAATAATACAGGCTCATCTTAAAAATATTAAACCATGCCAAAAAATATAAAATAATAAGCAAATTTTCTCCATACTGCTGAGTCATCTCTCTACCCCATGAGGTAAGCACCTATTGACATCCTAGAGCATATCTTTACAAATATTTTAATTCATATATTATCATAAGCATAAGTACAAATAGGATCTTAACATACCTGCCTTGTTCATGTAATGTTTTTTATAGATTATATATATCCAAATAATACATTATTCAGTTTATATCCAAATAATATCTTTTAGCTGTGCAGATTAATTAAGACTCTCTCTAGGTCTTGGTTGATTACAGGCCAGTTTCAAGCTTTGCTTTTAATAATGCAGGTGGTTTTAGGTCAGGAACTATTTCTTCTTTCTGCTCTATGAAGAGCATTTCCCATTTTTAATTAAATCATTTTCTAAATACATTTTATATAGCCCCAGTCATTAAATGATGCTGCCATCACTCAATAGAAAAACAAAGATTAAATGGCTCATTGACTTTCTACTCAATTTCTTTCTCGCTTTCTTACTACCCTTATGTGGGGCCCTGTGATCTGAGGGTACTTTCAGAAATAGCACTTGGTTTGGGTTAAAACTTTCTAAATCCTTAGAATCATGAACTTTTAGACCTGGAAAAGATCTTACAGTTGTTACAAAGGCTTTTATTTTTTTCACAGATGAGGAAATCGAGGCCTGGATAAAGTAGATAATGGTAGAATTGGAGCTAAATCCTAGATCTCACTTGATAGAGTCTCTGGGAATGTTGGCCCAAAGCCTTCGTGTAAGTGCAAGATGTATTATTATTAATAAAGTAGTTTGGTAATAAAAAGTCAGTCATAATTGAATTTCATTGCTAAGAAAACCATCAAATAGCTATGGAACACCTTTTACCCCTTGTTTAAATCAGATTCATTTTTATGATAAATTATTTAAAAGCAAGTTTAAAAAAATATAAAATCTTAAGTGCTATTAAAAATTGATTAGGAATGCATTATTCTTTCATTGACCCAGTTCAGATTGTTTTTTAATTTTTTGGTCAAAGCTAATAAATTTGAGTAGATGTTTCAGACAGACGTTTTGTAATCATTTGGTCATCAGTCAATTAATCACAACTTCATAAATATTGATCTCAGATTACATTTATTTTTCATTCCTGAAAGACAATCTTTTTTGTTTTAAATTGATATGCCCCCACCTGGATTGTGGTTAACACTGAGAAAACTCCTAAAAAGTTGTATTAAAAATTAATCAGAGGTGCTGGCCCAGTGTGGACATCAGGCATGGCACCATCCTCACTGGCAGGAGCTGGGAATTCAGAGCTCAAATGTCTCAAGATAGTAGCATGAAAGATGCATCTTAGCTATAGCAAGGAACTAGAAGTTGTCTTGCACAATGATTTTTCTAGAATAGATTAATACTTTCAGTGTGAAACTGCTGGAAGTTAGCATTCACTCATTTAATGTATGTATTAGTCAGCCAAAGGGGTGCTGATGCAAAGTACCAGTAGTAGTTACAAGGCCCTGAAGAGTTCAACTCAACGTACCATAAGAGGTATTTTCTCACCAAAGTCTGTTGCCATGTGTTGAAGCAAGATGGTTGCCAATCTCTGTGAGGATTAAGCCTTCCTCTTCCTCTTAAGGCTCTGTGGGCTCAGCTTCTTCCCATCTCAGCTGTAGGCTGGAACGCTCGTTTCTTTCGGGCCTTCTCAGCTGCTCAGGGCTCTGGTCTCTTCAGCTGCAAACTGTCGGGGGAATGGCTCAGCTCTCCTTGGAGCTTTAGCTGTTTGAGCCTTCTCCTTTCTGTCACATGGCAGGACCGAAATGACCAAGTTGTCTCCTCTCTGTCTTCTTCCATATGTCTTCTTGAGTGAGCATTATATAGGGACTTAAACTGAGTTATACCCTACTGACTTGGTCGAATCAAAGCCCTAATTTTAACATAATTTAATCAAAGACATCTCAGCTGAACCTAATATAATCAAAGGGTCTCATGCCCAGAGGAACAGACCAGTTTACAAACAGTCTTTATCTTTTCTGGAATTCATAAATGATATCAAACTGCTAAAATGTATTTTTATTAAAATATGTTAAGGAACAACTGACCCAGACAGAGTTCCTTCTCATGGAGCTTCTGTTCTAGTGGGAAAGTTTTGCTGCACTGGCCGGCACTCAAATCTTGGCCTCTTGAGTAGCAGTAGAGGTTTTAATAATGAACTTGCACATCAAGTTAGTGTATAATCACAATATAAATGATTGCATAGTTAATAAATAAATGTAACTAGTTGTTTCTTGATTCCTCCAATATTTAATTTTTTATGTGCCAGATACTGGTCTAAGAACTGGGTATGCAGCTGTGAATCAGACTAACAAGACAAAAACAATGCCTTCATTTATTTTTTTCAACAAATATTTTATTGACTACCAATTATATGCCAGCCACGGTACTATTAGTGAGCCACTTTATAAATGGAACAACTGAGTATAACTTTCCTATTGCATCATAAAATGCCTATTTCTATAGTAACTTCTCTTCTGGAAGGTCTTATTGTTAGGTAGCCCATGGCCATTGTGACATAGCAAGTTATGATTTTAAATACTTAAAAATGTTGCAAATTGGGTGATTATTTTATATTAGGTAATTTTTTTTTTTAAAGATTTATTTATTTATTTATTTATCCCCCCCTTGCTGCTTGTGTTTGCTGTGTCCATTTGCTGTGTGTTTTTTCTGTGTCTGCTTATCTCCCCCTTGCTGTGAGGTCTTGCTGCATCAGCCCACCGCGCGGCCGGCCTGCCCTCACAAGGAGGCCCCGGGAAGCGAACCCGGGGCCTCCCATATGGTAAATGGGAGCTCTATCGATTGAGCCACACCCGCTTCCCTATATTAGGTAATTTTTAAAAGAATATTTTAGTTCCACCTATGGCTAGGTAGTGCTTCACAAATGTCTGTGGAATGCTAGAGAATAGATGAAGGAAATATCACCTCTGGGAATATTGTAACAAAAACCACAAATACACAGAGGTTATAGGACTTGCCAAAGTAGCAGAACAGGAAATCCAGCTCTGAGATTCTACTGCTTTTTTTCGACAGAGCACCTTCATTTTCTTCCTGCCCTTACGTTAGGTGTGAGCAAACATTCCAAGGTGAGGACACCCCCACCCCGGAACCCAAAGCTAGGTCCTTTAAATATAGCTGATGTTTCATTCTATTTGCTGAAGCCCTACAAATAAGTGCATTCTGTGAGAGGGTATCTCTCCCACAAAGTCAGCCTGAGCTTGGCCATGGAGCCCTCAACAGCTGTCTGGAGTCTTGCCAAGTTGTTTCAAGTTGTTTTACCCTGCTAGGCTGCTCAAGCAAATACCATGAGATGGGTCGACTTAAATAGTGGTACTTTATTCACTCATGATGTGAGGCTGGGAGAAAGGGCAAATCAAGTTACCACCAAGGCAATGCTTTATTTTCGAAGACTGGCATTCCAGGGCTGGCTGCCGGGGATCCTTGCTCTTCTGTCACGTGGTAAGGCTCAAGGCGGTCTCCTGGTCTCCCTTCTCTTCCAGGTTCCATCGATATTCAGCTTTTGCTTCCTGTGGCTCTCTCTCTCTGTCTCAATTTCATTCTGCTTATAAAGAACTCCAGTAATAGGATTAAGACCAGTCCTGATTGAGGCACCCTAATTGAAATAGCCTCATTATTAGGTCTTACATATAATGGGTTCACACTCACGGGAACGGATTAAATTTAAGAACATGTTTTCCTGGGATTCACATAGCTTCAAACCACCACACCTGGATAAAGGGCCCAATACTTCTTTTAAACTCTCAACACATCCAACAGTTGTTTTAGCAGCAAAATCATTTATTACAAGTGTTTATTTAAGGTTATTAAGGTATGACTTAATTTCCCCAGATAACCATCCTCAACTTTTTTATCTTTTTCCTTCCCCCAACTCTCCCCCTACTTCCACAGACAGTCCAACACACCCTCCCCACCCTACTCACAGACCAGCACCACCAAACCCAATAGCATCACTGCACCACTGTCATGCCCATCCACTACACAACTACACCCTTTCACCTTTTCATAGATTTTACCCATATGGGCATTGGCTCACAACCTTCTCCCTTTCTATCTCCTATAAACCTATATTCCAGACTCTAGCTCTGTGATTCTGCTCAATTTGCTTAATTCGTATCAGTGAGGTCATGTAATACTTGTCCTTCAGTGCCTGTCTTGCTTCATTCAACATAAGGTCTTCAAGATTTATCTATGTTCTCCCATGTGTTAATACTGCATTCCTTCTTACAGCTGAGTTATATTCCATTGTATGTATGTACCACAATTTGCTTATCCATTTATCTGTTGATGGACATTTGGATTGTTTCCAACTTTTGGCAATAGTAAATAATGCTGCTATGAACATTGGTGTGCATATATCTGTTTGTGCCCTGCTTTTAATTCTTATGGCTACGCCATAAATTAACAGTATAACCTGAAATTTTTTAAATTTAATTTTTAAAGCAGCTTTAGATTACATGTATGATACATAAAAAATATAGGGGGATTCCCATGTACCCCAGACCCCCTTCCCCTCCCTCACTTTTCCTTATTAACAACATTTTTGATTAGTGTGGTACATTTGTTACAATTTATCAACACATATTGAAGCATTGCTACTAACCATGGCCGATAGTTTACATTGTAGTTTACGCTTTTCACTACACATTTTTATAGGTTTTGACAAAATGTATATTGGCCTGTATCTGTCACTGCAATGTCATGCAGGACAATTCTAATATCTCAAAAATGCTGCATGTTTCACCTATTCTTCCCTTTCCCTGCCTTCAGAACCTCTGGTGGCCACTGCCTTTGTATCAGTGTTACAAGTTCTTGCATTGTTAGAAGAATAATGTCTACTTTAGTCCATAGTTGCACATAACCTGAATTTATTGTGGCAAACTGGTTACTCTTGTAGGTATCAGTACAGTTCATAATTATATCCAACTCTCTGCCCTTCCAGCCCTTCTACCTTTGGTGGGACTCTAGCTTGGTGAATAAGTTGTGAGCAGAAGTAATATGCTCACTTTTTGGCTGGATAATTCCATTGCCTGTTTGAGGTTGTCAAGAGCTCTCTTTCCCTCTGCTCTGGTGACCAATAAAATTAAGAGGTTCCTGCTCCGTAAGAGTAAAGCAACATGGGACAGAGCCTCAAGCTGACTCTTGATGAGTAAGTAGGCTGAATGAGAAATAAGCCCTTGTTATTTATCGTCACTAGGATGTGTTACCATAGCATACCTAGCCTCTCTTGACTGATATGAGTTTTGGAGTTATGATTTATTTTTCTTTTCTTATTAATGTTTTTATCTTTTTATATTATTTATACTTTTTGCTTACTGATACTCATTTATACTTTTTCTTAATTATATTTTTTTCTTATTGATACTTTACTGATTTTCTTTTTTTTTCCAATTAAAACTTATTGATTGTCTAAAAAGTTTACTGATTTTCTTAAACTTAAAACATACTTCTATAATCATGAAAGTTTTAATATTAAAAAAAATCAACTTTCAAAGCATGAGTCATTATACCATGTATTTTTGTGGTTGCATACCTAAGTTACCTTTGCAATGAACTAGATTCAAAAGAAACCCACGTGAAAACTTCAACCCAATTCAACTTCATAGAAATGTATTGAGGGCCTGCTCTGTTCAGCCACAGCTCTAACAGCTGCTTTACAGAAAGGCTCACTCAAATTTCTCACTTTTAATTATAATACATACCATTTCTATACTTTGATAAACAAAACTGACAGTCTTTTATGAACTAAAAATGGTGACTTGCAGAATTGTTCTTAGTGTTCTTAGAGTGTTCCTTGCAATTAATGTAACTGTGGTGAATTGTATTACTGTTCACTAATATCTTCTTTCCTTTTTCTTCCTAGGAGAGGATTATATTTTTCACTCTGTCATTGAACAGAGGCTTGATCATGTGACATTCTTTCACCAGTGAAATATGAGCAGAAGTAACATAAATCTCTTCCATGAAGAAGCTTTAAGGGTCAGTCTTTGCCTTATCATGTTTCTTTTGCTTTTGCCATGAGTACTAGAAAGTTTCAGTGGAGGCTGCTCTGTTAGCCTGGGTCTCAGGGTGAAGACAAGGGAGAGCAGAGCCCCAGACTACCTGCATTGGACCTGTTAGATACATGACTTAGAAATAAGCCTTTGCTGTTACAAGCCACTGAGATTGTGGAGTATTGTGTTGTGTTGTTTGTTTGTTTTTTAATAGCCACTAATCCTAGTCCATCCTCATGATACAACATCCCTACCCTCTTAAGTACTCATTTTATGTGAATGTGTGTGTGTGTGAGTGTGGGTGTGGGTGTGTGTCAATGTGTGTCTGTAATACAATACAGGCCAGCCCTTTCTTGGGAATATATGTGTGTTGGACACATAGATAAAACTCTCAGATTTCTTTTTAAGGGGGTTCTTGTTGCCCAGTTGTTGGAAGTATTGTCAGCAGACAATATTGTCTCTCAGCCCCTTCAGGCATTGCCTCAACTACAGAGACCTGTCTCAACCAGTGTCATGTCCTTCCTGAAGTTGCTCACATCCAGTGACTGATGGAGACAGGACATAAAAACCTGGCCATTTCAGACCAATGCAGGATGACTTTGAAGGGCTAGTTTAGCTCTAGCGCTCCGCATGGCGTCTACTGAGAAGTTGATGGGCCTG
Organism: Cabassous unicinctus; assembly: GCA_029593785.1. Taxonomy (NCBI): domain Eukaryota; kingdom Metazoa; phylum Chordata; class Mammalia; order Cingulata; family Chlamyphoridae; genus Cabassous; species Cabassous unicinctus. Next base: position 45,583 of record JAQZBX010002624.1, read on the forward strand.
CATCCCAGCTTGACTTCTTCATTTGCCCAAGGCTACTTCCTTCCACAAGTGTTGATCACCAGGGCACTTCCCGACAAACCTTCACATTCAACTCCGTGTCATTTTCTGTTTCCAGAGACCTCAACCTATGACAACATGTCTGTCTTTAAAGAAAGAGAGGTGTATGTGTGTGTGTGAATGGGCATGTATGTTTAATTGTCTGTGTATCTATTCCTGGTTTCAAGGACCCCCTCCCTAATAATGCTATGAAGATATCATTGAGTTTAAGCAAAAACAACAACAGAAAGGAAGGAAAGGAAGAAAGAGAGAGAAAGATTGAGAACTGAGTATAATTTCCATCCTGAAGTTCTTTCCTCTCCCATTGTCCCAGATTCTACATAGACATGTTTGACACTGGGCTTTGCCAAAGTGGGCCTGGCAGCACTTAAACTCATAGCTTTCCTTTCCCGTGTTCTTATTATTTTCATTGAAAAACCCTACCCCTCTTTATGCATTCTCTCTCCGACCCCCACTTTGGCACAATCTAAATGTATTTTACCAAGAGGTGATTGCCCACACATTTAATTCACAGTAATCTTAGAGATGACTGTGAATTAGAAGAAGTCAAGGGGGTAGGATGCTAATCCTGGCACGGCACATAGCTGTCTGCATGACCTTGAGTAAGTCCTTTTACCTCTGGGTCTTGGTTCTCTCATTGATATGTGAGGACAATTGGACAAAATAATTTCTGAAGAGTCTTTGGGATCTCAAAAAGTCTAAAAATTTGGGTGTGATTGCTAAATCTAATTATTGCATAGAAGTAATTATTAGATAAAGAAATTCCTCGTGGTTTTAGGGAGGGTATAAGTGACTAAGGAATTCTAAGGTGCCAGTGAGGCACGCAAGAGATTTTCAAAATGAATAGAAGTGCCAGGGGGACACAAGTGAGTAGTCTTTCACAAGGCTTCATAGGTGGTATTATTTGGCCACCTTAACTTGCTTCAAGATTTTGATCTCACCCTTGAAATTCTAGACATTGGAAATGTCAGTACAGTCAATACTCATCATATTCACCTTAATCAGACTCGTTGTGGATTGAATTGTGTCCCACAAAAAAATATGTTGAAGTCCTTCTCTCGAGTACATCAGTACGTGGCCTTTTGAGGAAATAGACTCAGTTACATTAATTGCAATGGCATTAAGCAAGTTAAAATGAGGTCATATTGGAGTAATACAATAGGACTGGTGTCTTATAAAGAAGAGGAAATTTGGACACAGACCGAGGGGAGAATGCCATGTGATGACTGAGGCAGAGAATGCCATGGATTGCTGGCAAGCCACCTGATGCCAGGAGAGAGGCATGGAACAGATTCTTCCCCACAGAATACAGAGGAAGCATGGCCCTACCAACACCTTGATTTTGCATCTCTAGCCTTCAGAACTGTGAGACAATAAATTTATATTGTTTTAAACCATCTAGTTTATGTACTTTATTATGGCAGTCCTGGGAAACTAAAACATTAATCAATGGCTGATGAAGAAGAATGTGAATTCATGAATTTTCAAAGAGGGAAATCCCTTTCCAGTCACTTGCATCTAAAGGGAGCCTATCCAGGGTACCCTCTTTACTTTGATAACAGTAGTTTTGGAGGAAATGAGTAGAGAGTTGGGAGGTACATTGTTCCTAGGCTATGGAAAATCCTAGAGAGATGCCACCAAGAAAACCTCTCTTCTCTGATATTTGAGGTCAGAGATGTTCCCTACTTGAGCAGGTTGGGCACAGGTATCCTGCCAGATGGGTTTCTGTGCCCCTTTGATGACCCACTTGTTCTTTAGATATGCCATTATTACTGATTACCTGCAGCCAACTTCTGCTCCTGTGAACCTAGTCTACTTTCTTAGAATAAATGTGCATGATTAACTTTCAGAGGGTGATCTTTTTTCTTTTGTTTCAAGTCATTGGGGGTAACTTTTTATCACCTACAGGTATAAGAAGACCCTTTCAGAGGTCAAGAGGCCTCAGCCACTTTGATTTTTTTATTATTATTATTTAAGATCCCAGTATATTTTAAAATAAAAAATGCCAATACAGTATTACAAATATTATGGTGTATTTTGAAATTTTACTTTTGATTAATTCCTTTAGTGCAAACATACAATGCAATATAATTACTTTCACACTGCCCAAGATAATTATAGGACTCATCATAAAATACTATTTCCTGGGATACTGCAGGCAGTGTTGTCTTGTAAAGTTTTGTTTTGTTTTTGTGTGCGCTTTTCTTTCAACCCATGGATTATATACCCATTAGTGGGTCATGAAATCAGTTAGTGGGTGAAGACCAGGGCAACTAAGAGCAGGTTCAGGTGTAAAAAATTCTTCATGCTCATCCCCTAGCAACCATGGGCAAGCTGAGAAATTTTACATGTGGTTTGTGTCTGACCCCCTTCTAGCCCACAGAATTATGTAATTTGTACTCATTTTTTCCATTTTTTCCCATCTCCGTAACCTCACCTCCATCTGTCTTGGTTGCAACCAACATTTTAAGAAAGTTTAAATAGAATATAAGGAACAGAAAATAATGCATTCTATTGCATATGGTTATGGCAAGTATTGTTTTGTGCTGTATTGGGATGTGAATGGATTTCTTACTGTTTATATTAAAAAGTTTGAGAACTATCTTAATATATAAGTTCAGGTCACATGTTAGATGTCTTCTTTCAATATCATCAGTGTGTCTCTATGATGAAGTATGCATTCTTTTAAGATAATGCTAACAGCCAAAATTTAAGTCATGTGATAAATGTAAGACTTGGATGGAATGAATCTTTCACTCCCCCATCCTCTCACCCTAATCAAGAAGGTATTTTACCAACTCAGAGGTGCTTTGATGAATACTTCCTTCCCTGTTCCCATTCCCTCTTTTTGCTCCTTCATCAAAGCATAAAGTTAAAAACTTCATTTCAAGAAGTAGTCTCAAACTCACTGCTCTGGCTTTGCAAAACCTGCGGGGAATCCAAAGCAAAAGGTCTGACTTTTATCGTCATCTCTTTCTCCAACTCCTAACTCTAGCATAGCTGCAAAAAGCAACTGAATGAGAATGGTGGTTCGGCCCAGCGGACGTTTCACAGAGTATGTACTATGTGTTCCTCACAACAACCCTGATCGATAGCCTGTCATACTCCCTGTTTTATAGTTCAGGAAATTGAGGTTCATAGAGGCAGCACAACTACAGAGCTATTAAATATCATAAATGGATTTTCTGACTCGTGTTCAGTGGCTGGTCATTCAACAGTCATTTGTCAAGGATGCATTATGTTCCAGGAACTGTGTATTACACCTGGAGGATATTAAACTGAGTGAGACACAGTGTCTGCCCTCAAAGAGCTTGAATCACTCTGGGGCTATAAATATGTTTAAAACTCAATCAAATATAGCCATCATAGTCGACACTTAATGAGCACTTACTCTGGGGCAGGCATGAGGTCTACATAGTGCTGTGGGGATACTAAGGAGAGAGTCTCTTTCAGGAGAGGGATCAGGTAAGTTTTTCCATGCTGTTTTTCTTTAAGTTTTCTCATCCTGATTGTTAGAATACCCAGCAGCTACAGAGGCTGCCGCGTGTGCGGAGGAACCGGCAGGGTGAGAGAGCAGCTCTTCTTGGCAGGATGTGAGCAAAAGTTTGGTTATGAGGTGGGAGAAGGGGAATTGGGGAATATTCCAGGATTTTTGGCTTGGACAACAAGATGGGGGTTGGGCCACAGGAACTTACTAAATTTTTTAGGTTTGTTCAAGATTTAGTGTTGTGATCGTAACGTGGATACTCATTGCCTGAAAGAATACTTTCCAAACTGTTAGGTAAGTAATTGTCACAAATAATTAAGTTGTGGGAAAAGCTGACCAGATTAAAATCAGTATTGTTTTAAGAATTTAATTTAGGAAAAACAATACAATTATAGTGTACTTCAGCATGCAAACCTTCCAATGAAGGGACACTTGTTCCTCTATTTAAGATCTATCCTAAAAGATTAATGAAGTAAAGGAGCTCAGTTTTAGAATGTTAATGCACATAAAAGAAACTGATGCAGTTGGTGGATAATGGGCAGGTAATCATCAAAAGATACAGTCTTGTTGAATGAAAACAGGAGACTGAAATGTTGAGGGAAACAGATGTGGCTCAAGCAGTTGGGCACCCACCTACCACATGGGAGGTCTTGGGTTCGGTTCCTGGTGCCTCCTAAAGAAGATGAGCATGACAGCGAGCTGACACGACAAAATGACACAGCGAGATGACACAACACATGAAGAGACACAGCAAGGAAACACAATGAGAGACACAACAAGCAGGGAGCAGAGGTGGCTCAAGTGATTGGGTGCCTCCCTCCCATGTGGGAGGTCAAGGGTTCAGTTTCTGGTGCCTCCTAGAAAAAAAAAAGAACAACAGACAGCAAGCGCAAATGATGGGGGGGTGATTAAATAAAAATTTTAAAAAAATGTTAAATTCATTGATGTTTGAGTAATTCTGCATTTGTTTTGTCATTTTTACAATTATTTGGATAGATCTGCAAGGGATAAAACATTATTGTTTTAAAATAAACATTTAAAAGTACACAAATTTAAGTCCATGAATCAAAGTACATGCTGAATTTCAAAATTACTTCCTTGAGCCCTTTTAAAAACTGGTGAAAATGTTTTATTTAGAAGATGTGTTTTTTTTAGGGAAAAATGGAAGCATTGTTCTAGAAAAGGAAGGCAAGGCAGGAAAGAAATGTATTCATTCTTTATTTGCACTGTAGTCATGCTGTATGTGAATACACACACACCTGCCTCCATATACCTACATAACAAATATTTACCATCCAGAATTCAAACAAACTGGAAAGTTCAGATAACCAGTGTCAATACTACACAATTATAATTGGAACTCTTAATGAAGATTCTGGACCCTTAAGGATCTTCAGATGCCTCAGAGATACTCAAGGGTGTATTAAATTATGTGAAGATCAGTATTACTGTCAATTATTTATTTTCTTTTGAATTTTAAATTTATTGTAGTAAAAAATATACAGCACAAAATGTCCCCTTTTAACTACATTCAAGTGTACAAATTAGTAATATAGTCACAATTATTATACTACCATCACTTATACCCATTATCCCTACATTCTCAACACCTCAAACAGAAAGTACTAACCTATTAATCTGTATCTCCATCTCCTGCCCCATGCCCCCAGCTCTCAAGCCTGGTAACCTATAAACCACCATCTGCCTCAATGAAATTTGTTTCTTTTAGATACTTAATATAAGCAAGATCATACAGTATTTGTCTTCTTCGTTCTGTTGACTAAGCATGATGTCTTCAAGGTTCATCTATGTTGTAGCATGCATCAGAACTTAATTCCTTTTTACACCTGAATAATATTCCATTGTGTGTGTATGTATATATATTTGTGTATATATATATACCTTATTTTATATATACATCCATTGATGGACAGTATGGTTGCTTTCATCTTTTGGCTATTAAGAATAATGTTGCTATGAACGTTGGTATCCAAATACCTGTTTGAGTCCTTGTTTTCAATTTCTTCAGTTATTTATCTAGGAATATGCTTCCAGGTGACATGCGTACTGCTTTCTATAGTGGCTGCAGCATTTTACATTCCCACTAACAATGCGCAAGCATTCCACTTTCTCTGCATCCTTGCCAACAGTTGATATTTTCCATTTTTTATTCAAACTTTATTTCAAATTCAAAAAATAAAATAGCAGACAAAAGGCAACTCAACAAGTTCTGGAAGCATTACTCCCAAAAAGTTCTGTCCAGATATATTTTTTAAAATAAACTTTATCTTTAGAGAAGTTTTAGAGTACAGAAAAGTTACTTTGACAGTATAGGGGATTCCCATATAACCCACTCCATCCCCCTCCACATTTTCCCCTATTAATATCTTACATTAGTGTGGTACATTGTTACAGTTGATGAACTAGTATTGAAGCATTGCTACTAACCAAAATCTGTAGTTTACATTATGGTTTACACTTTGCATTGTACAGTTTTATAGTTTTTGACAAAATGTATAATGGTTTGTATCTGCCATTGCAATACTATGCAGAACAATTCCAATGCCTTATGTTCCACCTATTCTCCCCTCTCCCTCCCTTCAGAACCTCTGGTAACCACTGTCTTTGTATCAGTGTTGCAAGTTCTTCTGCTACTGTAATAACAATAAGTCTACTTTGGTCTGTGGTTGCATTCCCCCCTTATGTTTGTTCATTCCTCAGTCTTGAGGATTTGGGGGTGCTGTTGTCCACTCTACTTAAGATTGAGAGTGGGCTTAGATCTTTTGGGGATGGAAGGTGGAAGGAACTGTTTTGCTTGAAGTTATAGATACTCTTTGCTTTTTGGCTTGGGGGTTGTCCATCATCATCATTTTGTTAATTGTCCTGAGTGAGTCTGATGAACTGGAGAGTAGGTGTTGGCTGCAACTCTGCTGTGATTCAGGGATCAAATGGCATATGAACAGACTAAAGATTTAAGTCTCTGGGACGTATATTCAATGGGTATAGTGCTAATTATAGGTTCAAATAAAAGAGGTAGAAGAATCGTAAGTAGGAAAATTATAAATGAGTCTAACTCTGTTAGATTGGGGAAATAGATGATCATATATGCCATGATAAGGACCACCAATGGGGTGCTGGTTTCGTGGGGTTGTGTGCCTTGCCTATAGTGTCCAGATGTCTCTGGAGTCCCCAGGAGCATCCCTATTTGAGGCTTTGTTTACTCTGGCAGTTAGTGAGATGTACCTGAGTCATGCATAAGTGTAACCTCTGAAATGATCTCCTGACTCACTTTGAAATCTCTTATTCATGAAAACACTTTGTATTTAATGTTTTCTCCTTTTGGTCAATGTCTTTTTTCCAAATGCATCGCTGGTTGTCCCTTAGTATTAATTCCTTGCTACCAGGGAGGGTTCATCCCTGGGAGTTATGTCCCACATTGAGGAGAAGGTGGTGAGTTTATTTGCTGAGGTTGGCTTAGAGAAAGGCCACATTTGAGTAACCAGGAGGTTTTCAGGAGGTAACTCTTAGGCATTAGTTATTATTAGGCCAAGTTTCAATTTTACAGGAATAAAGTTCTTAAGTACAAGATTAATAGCAAACATTTGGCACATTGGCCTGTTTTCTTTTATTAGGCACTACCTATATACTCCAGAGATTTCTGCCACTCTATTTGAGAAATTAGCAGGCCTCCCCAGGATGGGAGTTTAATATTTTGTTGGTTATTGTGTGGGTCTCCACCCACTGAGAAAACACACTATGACAACATGAACACATTCATATCCTGTAGAGGCATGCCCCAGTTGCACCCTTCCCCACACATCCATCCACCACAGGCACCCTGCACCAATGATTCTCCCCTACCATAGATACCAAAAGAACATTCCCACAATTGTATTCTCAACCACACTCCTTGGCCTCCCCAGAGTTCATCGAGCCACACATTCACCTGTTCCTCCTGCTCTCCCCCCAGCTCTATGGGTAGCCTAACCCACCCCTCCCAATGCCACTCACACACACTCCAGCACTGTTGACCACGCTCATATCACTGCACCGCCATCACCCCTGTCCACTGCCAAACCGCCACCATAGACTTTATCATAGATTCTGCCCAGATTGGTCATCAGCTCACCACTCTACTCCCTTTCTATCTCCTGGTAGCTTGTCTCCCAGGCTCTACCTCTGTGAGTCTCCACAGTATCCTTAGTTCATATTAGTGAGATCATGCAATATTTGTCCTTTAGTGACTGCCTTACTTCACTCAACATAAGGTCTTCGAGGTTCATCCATGTTGTTACTTGTGTCAGTACTTCATTCCTTCTTACAGCTGAATGAGATTCCATACATCCAGGCACTTTTAGCTCATCTAATTCCAACAACTAAATCAATTGTTCCTCTAGTGTTCAGAAAGATGCAGATGAACACAGATTATTCAAATGACATAGTCAAGGTCTCCTTGTAAATGAGAAAAATGAAGAGAAAAAAATAATTATCTTGATATCTCACAAAACCAAACCCCATATTCTTTTTTCAACTATATTTCATTATATTATTTGAATATTGGTAATACCTGTGCTAATACATTGTTACTCTCCTTTGACCCATGCATTAAATTAACTATTGCTTTAATTTGCTATGTGTGAATATTTGTGTAAAAGGGAGTTAGCATATATACATTTTATTTCATGTGACTTCAGGTGTGGGTGTAAATGTTGCATTTAATAAAACATCCCCTAATATAAAAGAAATATATCCCTACATGCCCTACTATTGCCTTATTTATATGTTTACTTTCATCTTAGATTGTTGTTGTTATTTTTGAGAAAACTGAGGCTCTTTCATTTTTTTAACAAATATTTATTGAACACATACTATGTACCAGGCACTGATCTAAGCTTGGGGACATAGCAATGAAGAAAGACAAAAAGTCCCCACCCTCCTAGAGTTTACATTCTAGCTCAGAGAGGTTTGATGACATTGCCTAAGATTTTGCAGTTATTGGATGGTGGGACACAGAGCATGTACTCCCACCACTAGGTTTCAATATTATTATCTTTTTAGGTAAATTCTACAGGGAACCCCAAGATATAATGCTTTTTTAACTTTAAGGCAAAATGTCACAGGCTCTAGTTAGTTCAGCAAGTATTTTGAATGTCTACTATACAAGGCTTATTAATGGAAATAGCACAAGATTAAGTTCTTATAGTTATATCTTTGATACTATTTAGGGCTAAGTGCCCAACTTGTCTGGTTTTGAGGGTACTGGATGAGATGGTACTGAGCTACTCTAATTTTATGATGGTTCTATATATCTAATACTTTTAGTGGCAATGTATAAAAATGTATGTATTTCAAAAGCCTATGTCACACACTGACTTTGAGGAATGAAAGTCTGGTGTAGGACTTTGCAGTTTTCAAAGCACTTTCAATACATTATCTGATTAGCTCATCATAATGACCTGGTAAATAGATTAGAAGGATGAAACTAAGTGGCTTGCCCACGGACACAGAACTAACAGACATTGGGGCAAAGACTCAAATTCTTCTTTCCACAGATTGCGACCCTGCAGGAGAGTAAGAATTCAGCTTCTCTTGGAAAGAATTGTTCATTAAGCACTTACTATATTTAAGACTCAGTGAAGTAAGTGAAGATAAATCAAATATGAACCCGCCTACTCTTAAGGCATTTGTAGTCTAGCAGGAGGAAAAATACTTTTATAAAAATAACTTCTAAAAAAGAAAAAAATTGGAAGAGTCTTAACAGAGATTCAAATATGTAGCAATGGGAATTGGGTGGTAGGATATACTATTTTAAATGGGGATAAAAGAGAAGACTTCATGGAAAAACACCACTTGAGCTAGTCATATACAGATATATGGAGTAGGGGAAAGGATATCCTAGGTGGGGGTAAGAGCATAAGCTAAATCTTGGAAGTAGGAAAGCATAAAGGAACAGCCCATGGTTCAGGTTAGCTAGAGCATAAACTGGGTGAAAGGCAGTTGTGGAAAGTTGGTCAGATGGACTGAAGCTAGATGTTAGAGATCTCTGGGACTTTGGACTTTACTTTGTAAGCTCTTGGGAGCCAATGAAAATTTCCGAGCATTTCTGGGCATGTGTGACCAGAGCCATACTTCAGAAAATTTAACCTATTAACAGTGTATAAATTAGATCAAGAAAAAATTCCATTTACCATAACAACTAAAAGAATCACATATCAGGAATAAATCTAACCAAGGATGCAAAGGACGTGTATGTGGAAAACTACAAAACATTGCTAAAAGGAATCAAAGAAGACCTAAATAAGTGGAGGACACTCTGTGTTCACGAATTGTTTAAGACGTCAGTCCTACCTAGATCGATTTATAGGTTCAATGCAATCTCCCATTCCCACCCCAATTCCAACTACCTTCTTTGCAGAAATGGAAAAGCCAATCATCAAGTTTGTATGGAAAGGTAAGGGGCACTGAATAGCCAAAGCGATCTTGAAAAACAAGAATGAAGTTGGTGTACTCACACTTCCCGTTATTAAAACTTATTAAAAAGCCACAGTAATCAAAACAGCATGGTACTGGCACAAGGATAGGCATATAGACAAATGGAATAGAATAGAGAGTTCAGAAATAAACCCTCACATTTATGGCCAACTGATTTTTGACAAGAGGTCAAAGATCACTCAATAGCGAAAGAAAAAGTCTCTTCATCAAATGGTGCTGGGAAAATTGGATCTCCATTTCCAAAGAAACAAGGAGGAGGACCCCTACCTCACACCTTACACAAAAATCAACTCAAAATGAATCAAAGACCTAAACATAAGAGCTAAAACTACTGAACTCCTAGAAGAAAACATAGGGAAGCCTCTTCAGGACCTTGTGCCAGGCAATGATTTCTTAGACTTTATACCCAGAGCACAAACAACAAAAGAAAAAAATAGTTAAGTGGGGCCTCATCAAAATTAAAAACTTTTGAGTTTCAAAGGACTTTATCATGGAAGTAAAATGACACCCTCTACAATGAGAGAAAGTATTTGGAAACCACATATCCAATAAAGGATTAATATCCAGAATCTATAAAGAAATCCTTCAACTTAACAAAAAGACAAACAAACAATTAAAAAGTGAGAATAAGACTTTAATAGACATCTCTCCAAAGAAGCTATACAAATGTCTAGAAAGCACATGAAAAGATGGTCAACATCATGAGCCATCAGGGAAATAAAACCACAATGAGATACTATTTCACATCCATTAGTATGACTGCTATTAAAAAATGGAAAATTACAAGCATTGGAGAGGATGTGGAGAAATAGGAACACTCATTCATTGCTGGTAGCAGTGTAAGATACTGCCACTGCTGTGGAAAATAGTTTGGATGTTCCTCTGAAAGTTAAGTATAGAGTTACCATATAACCTGGCAATCCCACTATGAGGTATATACCTACAAGAATTGAAAGCAGGGACTCAAACAGGTATTTGTTCACTGATGTTCACAGCAGCATTACAATTGCCAAAAGATGGAATTAACCCACATGTCCATCAACTGATGAATGGATAAACAAAATATGTTATATACATATCAGGAGTTTTATTCAGCTATAAAAAGGAATGAAGTCCTGACACATGTGACATGAGCCTTGAAGACATTATGTTGAGTGAAATAAGCAAGACACAGAAGGACAAATATTGTTTGATCTTACTTATATGAAATAATTAGAATATGCAAATTCATAGATTCAGAAATTAGAATATAGGTTTCTGGAGGACAAGAATTGGGTAGAGAATGGGGAGTTAATGCTAATTGGTAGAATCTCTCTTTGGTGTGATGGAAAAGTTTGGTGTGGGATGGTGGTGATAGTAGTACATTATGAATGTAATTGACAGCACTGAAATACGTATCCGAATGTGGTTAAAAGAGGAAAGAAACATCAGGTTGTATATATGGTAACAGAATAAAATTTTTTTAAAAAATCCATGGAACATAATAAAGTACAAAAACAGCGAATCCTAAGTTAAACCATGGGCTATAGTTGATAGTACAATTATAAAAATGTGTTTTCATCAATTGTACTAAAATGTTTCACACCAGTGTAAGGTGTTAATGATAGGGTGGTATATGGAAATCCTGTATTTTACACATGATTGTTCTGTAAACCCACAACTTCTCTAATAAGAAAAAACCATAACATTGGGATAGAATTCTGTGACAAAAGTAGAATACAAATACAGTTCAAAAAAAATAAAAATGTCATAAAATATGCTATTATTAAATTATATAAAATGGATTGGAGGGTAGAATGAAAAGGCAGACTGTTTTATTTGATGTAAATAAAATTAACTGAAGATACCTGGCAGTAAATGTGATGAACAGCCAGGAATACGAGAGATGGATCTCTATGGGCAAGAATGTTGGAAATATTTCTTAGAAGAGAGACGGTTTGGTCTGGGCTTGGGAGAATGGTAAGATTTGCTAAGAAGTCTTGGTGGATTATGATCAGGATGAGTGAGATTATATCACCCACTCCCATCAGAGCTCTAGTCAAATATTTTAGGATTAGAGTGATGCCTGTTAAACAAATGAATAAAATGGAGTGCTCCCAGGGTGAATCCAAGGATTCAGAAAGCTCTGGAATCAGCCCAGAATGAAGAGATGGGGCCTGATATGCCTCCTGGGCTGCTTGACCTAAATCAAGGGCAAATTCAGGCCAAAAGGCATGCCCAACACTCTGGGGATACACAAATGTGATTCAACTCTAAGGAGGACATCAGACTTTACAGCACTCCCAACACTTTGAAACTTAAACAATCATCATTATATATACAAAGGGTAGATGGGAGAAAACAGACCAGGTGACTGGACAAAGCATGGAAGTTCAGCCTGAAGCAATGCAGCTCTGCTGTAAACAGCTGGGAAACAGCTGCAATTGACAGCCCCCGCTGGCACTCTGCTGTTAGCAACAGACACCGTGGGAACTGAAGTGGCGTGTTATCACAAGGGGCGATAGCATGCTATCACAAGGGGCTATCACATGGCACGTTGGGGCCCTGCAGATCAGGCTTGAGACAGACATAAAAAGGGTTGCCTCTTTCTGCTAGTTGATTTATTATTTCACTTGCCCAGTGAGGGGAAAATAGCAGCTTACTATCCTTATTTTAAAAGGAAGATCAGGAGGTCCCATTTTAAGGTTCTTCGGTCTTATATGCCAATGCTATCTGTGATGGTTAGGCTAATGTATCAACTCAGCCAGGTAATTTGTGTCCAGGTGTTTGGTCCAGCAAGCACTGGGCTAATTGTAATACAAGAGCATTTATGGACTTCGATCACCAGTGAGTTTACTGTGTGGATGGCTGATTACATCTGCATCAATCAGGGAGACTGCATCATCACAGGGTGATGATTTTATCCAATCAGTTGAATGCCTTAAAAGGGGAAGTGATTTCAACATTCAGAGAGAATTTCCCAGCTCGTTGTTGGACAGCCAACTTCTCCCAGAAACTCATCAAAAACTTCATCGGACTTTCATCGAAGCTCCTGGTTTGCTGCCTGCCTGCAGAACCTGGACTTGTGCATCCCCTCGGTCGCGTGAGAGACTCTTATAAAATCTCATATTATTGACAGATACCTCCTGTTGATTCTGTTTCCCGAGAGAATCCTGACTAATACACTATCTATACAGCAACTCTCCTGCAATTAGCAGACTTTGGTTTGTTAGTGCGTTTGTGTCTTAAGAAATTGCCAAAATGTTGTTCAAAGTGGTTTATCATTTTACTTTCCCACCAGCACCATATGGGAATTCCAAGTTCTCCATGTCCTTGCCAACAGTTGGTCTGGTCAGTTTTCCATAAAGTTAGCCATTCTAATATGTGAGCAGTGGTGTTTATTGTGCATTTCCCTGGCAACTGTGATGTTAAACATCTTTTCAGGTGCTTATTTACCATCCTTATATCTTCTTTGGTGTAGTGTCTGCTTAAACCCTTTTGCTGGTTTTACAAAATTGGATATCAAGCTTCTTTTTGAATTCTGTGGCTAAGAAAAAAGGGATAGATTAAAGGTGGTGAGGGTAACCAGTAGGCAGGAAAAAGCAGATATTCTAACTGCTGACTGCAGCTGATTTATTTATTATTGTAATTTATGTTAACTGAGGGATTTATAACATTTCTGTAACTAGATGCCTTGTTTAGCTTATTTCCATTCCTTTATTTCTTAGTTAATGTTAGCCGAGCGATTTACAACTCTGTTGTAACCTGTAATGGAAATGCTTGCCCTAACTAACTGGCTTTTGTCACTTTTCAAGGACTTCTTGGGTCCGTGTTTACACACTCCCTATTAACTGAAACACAACCAATCAATATATGCCAACTTAAATAACATCACCCACCCCCTTTCCTTTGAATACCATAAAAATCCTAAGCTCAAATCTATCAGAGAGATAGACTTGAGCCGGGGTCTCCTATCTCTAGGTAGGTCAACCTTGCATTAAAGTTTTTTCTTTTCTCAAAATCCCCATGTCATAGCATTGACTTCTGTGTGCATCGGGCAGTGAGCCCTAGCTCAGTAACAATAAAATGGAAGTTTTATGGGGACCATCATCAGGCTTTAAGTTTAGCCAAGACTGACACTCAGTCCACTCCAAAAAGATTTTGAGGGGGAATGGATATGGCTCAAGTGGTTGAGAGCCTGGTTCCCACATGAGAGGTCACGCTTCGGTTCCCGGTGCCTCCAAAAAACAAAAAAAAACAAGCAACAAGCAAACAAACGAAAAAACCAACTTAGGGGAGCTGATGTGGCTCAGTGGTGGAGTGTCGGCTTCCCACATATGAGGTCCTGGGTTCAATCCCCAGCCCTGGTACCTCAGAAAGAAAAAAAAAAAAAAAGATTTTGAGAGAGTTTCTCTTTTATTCACTGGAAGGAGATTCTTTGACAAGTATCTCCTTGTAGTCACTTGAATCCCTTGCAAAATGTGTTATATAAGAAGCCCAGGGAAGATTTGAGTCTGATCCTTGAGACTTGTGGTAGATTTTCTTGAAGGACTTCTCAAGTGATTTTAAAGTATTCTGATAATTTGCCTCCTCACCCAAGGTTGCCTTTTGGCTAAAAATTTTATTTATTTGGAGAGGCTGGAATGTTAAGGTAAGAACAACTGACCTTAATTTCCAGGAAGATAAAAGCAACCCTCATGTTGCTCTAAAAACTGTTTCTGAAAATGTGATCCTCATCAGAAGCATCTAAAAAATGAAGATGCTTCCAACTCCATAGCTAATGTTTTAGTGTGCTAAATGCTACCAATGCAATATACCAGAAATGAGTTAGCTTTTACAGTGGGATTTATTAACTTATAAGCTTACAGTTCTGAGGCTGAGAAAAATGTCCAAATCAAGGTATCTGGTGAAACTCTCTCTCCGAAGGTTGGCTACCTGCGATCCTGGACTCCTACCATGTGGCAGAGCACATGGGTGGCTCTGCTGGTCCCTGCCTTCTCCCCTGGGCTACTCTGCTTTCAGCTTCTTGCTAACCTTCTGTGGCTTTTCTCTCTCCCTGGTTCATCAATTTCTGGAGGCTTCTCTCAGTCTCTGTGGCTTTTTCATGCATCTGTGG
The DNA here is from genome assembly GCA_029593785.1 of Cabassous unicinctus. Lineage (NCBI taxonomy): Eukaryota > Metazoa > Chordata > Mammalia > Cingulata > Chlamyphoridae > Cabassous > Cabassous unicinctus. The sequence continues at coordinate 60,714 of JAQZBX010002624.1, forward strand.
CTTTTTAAAATTTTATTTAATATTTTAAAAGATGCTGAGATTACATAAATGTTACACAAAATTGTAAGGATTCCCATGTTCCCCATCTCCCACACCTCCCACAGCCTCCTACATAACCATCTTTCATTAGTGTGGCACATCAACTGCAATGGATATACACAGCCTGGGGCTTTGCCACTAAGCATGGACCATAGTTCACATTGTAGACCACACTCTCCCACACAGTTCTGCATGTTATATGCTGATGTAAAATGGCCTGTATCTGTTGTTGTAATGTCACTCAGGATAATTCCCAAGTCCTGAAAAAGCCCCTGTATTACAACTGCCTTTCCCTCTCCCTGCCCCCAAAGCATCCAGTGGCCACTGGCTCCACATCAATGTTGTAATTTCTTCCATTGCTTTTTATTCCTCCGTTTATAAAGGACTTTAGTAAGAGAATTAAGACCCACCCAGGTCATGCCCTATTGAAGAGCATTTTACAACCAAAATGTGCTTCTAAAGAAAGTGTGAGAACGGAAGAGAGTCCCACACCTGCTTCTGGGAGAGGAGTTAACTTGTAGGATAGTAACTAGCTGAACTGGATTATTACCTGCTCTGGGCAGGAATGTACCTAAATCTATTGGCTGCAGGCAATAGAGTCCCTAAGGCGTGTCAGGCAGAGACATATGTGGTTGGGAGGCAATATTTACTGACTATTCTGTGGGGCTGAGAAAAGTGGGCACCATTTTATTGGAGTTGGAAGAAGTGGAGAAGAATGGTACAAGTTTTGGCATTTGGTTGTAGAAGTACAATTCATGTCAGAGAATGACTTTTTAATTTTTTTTCATAACAAAATACAAGCTGCATAGTAATTAGTTTTGGTAACCACTATGTTAGCAGAATTCTGAAAAAGAAATGGTGTTTATCATGAAACATAAAAAATTGTAGTCAAGTAAGACATCCCATTCGACCACGATGTAAGATTATCCAAAGCCGATAACACTTTTCAGCCATATTGGATATATACTGTACTTTGCTACCTTACCACTCTCCATGTATTTTTCCCTTATCAACATTCCAGCCATCTTTCAAGGATAGACTTAAATCCCAAGCTCCAAGTCCAACCACAACTGCCACCCCCCAGCTCACACCCCTAACCCCCACCCCTTGTGCTTGAAGACTCTCCACATTTTGCTACTGTCCACTTTTCACCATTCCTGCAGGAACTCATTGCTTTGCCCAGTTAGATCTCCTCACTGTTCTCACAATGCCAGGCAGAGTTCAATACCTGTTTCATTGTACTTGCCATTTTTCCATCTAAATTTTTTTTCCTCTTTCTATTAATTTAAGACCCAGAATAAATCCCACTTCTTTCTCAAGTTTTTGCCTGACCATGAAATCCATAGTGATTTCTGCATCTTCTACTCCTCTAAGAGTCTGTAACTCTTTTTTGGCATTTTTCATGCACTTCCTGTATGATTCATTATCTACTCATGAGTTTTATCTTCCCAACCTAGCTGTAAGTTTCTTATAGGCTGTATGTCTTCAACTTCTGCATATTCTCACATAAGGCTCTCATGAAACTCTGGCAATTCTAGTGTTTTCTGGTGGAATTCAATATATGAAAAGAAGATTCTAGAGGCTGGAGTAACACACAGAGTTATATTCTAATCTACAGCTTAGACTAATACCTGAGTTAAGTCTACACTTCCAGTATCTCACCAGATGGTGAGCAGCTAGGTGGCAGGGAGTCTTGTATATGTCATTTTATTCATAGTTGACAGTTAATTAACATTTGTCAGTTAATGATTATGAAGAACTTTCTTGTTATATCCAAAAATATGGTATATTCATTTCTTCTTCAAAGCATTCTTTCCATTCTGTTTTTCATGTGCCTTTTAAATCTTGAGTATTAATGGCTAGAACTACTTAGAACTGGATGTAGCTCCTCACATATACCCCACAGTTTCACACACCACACCCCATGTTTCTGCTCAAACATTTCCTTCTGCCTGGAATGTTCTTTCCATCTTTCCATTTATTGGTGAAATGATCTGCTCACGTACCTGTCTCCCCTTTAAACACACTCAAAACGGCGCCATGGTCTCACTGGTATTTCTCATTCCTAATCGCTTACCTATCCCTTGTTCCTCACCTCCCACAGAGTCAGGTTATAATAACATAGGGGTTCAGAAAAATTGTTGAACTGTTAGCCAGTAGTTCTCAACCCCGGGAGGCAAAGGAGGGGGCATTTTTGTCTCTCAGGGTTAATTTAGCAGTGTCTGGAGACATTTTTTGTTGTCACAGCATGATGGGGGGGGGGATGTTGCTACTGGCATCTACTGGGTAGAGGTCAGGGATACTGTTAAGTAATGGATAGCCTCCCCCCCCAAATAATTATCCAGCCCAAAATGTCAATTGTGCAGAGGCAAAGCAATCTTGGCCTAAACTATGATATGGAAAAAAGTTGGAAATTTTAGAGGCTGTACTCACGTCTTTATATTATTTATTTACTTTTCAGGATGGCTTTTAGATCTGTATATACAATTGGGAATGAACTTGTGATAACAGCAAATTCTGATATGCTGGTGAAACGGCTTAGTTTGTAAGTGTGATCAATGTTGGAAATTAGAAGTTAAAAGCTTTTGTTCATGCAGGGTTCTGTAGGTTTACTAAAAACCTCTCTAAGCAGCTCTTTGAATTAGTTTGAGGTGAATTTAAAAGATCAGACTTTTGTGTGTGAAAAATCAATCCCACAGGGATCAGAATAGCTTCTCCTGGTCATTTATGAACTGAACCGGGGAACTTTGTGAATTTTATGTACTAAATGTAGCTATGCTCCCACATAAAACTGCAGGGGAACCGTACTTACGCAGGAGAGACTCTGGTATGTAGCTGCACGGAAACACGGCTTTCAAATGACTTCAACTCACCTATTTAGACCAAAGAGGTTGTCAGTTAATTTAACAAACTATCCCTGTTCCCTGATCTTTGGGCCATAAAAATTGTTCATCTGCTCAGTCACAGGCCATTTAATTTTGGATGCATCGTTGCCAGTTGGTTACATAATTAGCATTCCCTATATTGTGGCAGCTTCCCTGAAGCTATGCTAAGTAGGGTTGCACTTTTGTGTGGAAACATAAGCTGGGTTGTGCAAATGAGCTTGGCCACCCATCTTAGAGACAGAAGCCCTAACTACCGTCTTCTTGGCTCGGGGTGCCTTCCAAGCCCACCTGCAGGTCTTATTTACTGATTATTAATGGCGAGAACTGTAGGCAGCTGTGAAAGGCACAGCATGGCAACTCAAAGCTGCAACTCAAAACTGTCCTCCGTGGGACTGTAATTTTCTTGAATGACACCTGACTTCATTTTAATTTCTTTCTTTGCTCAAAATGCACTTGTGCTGGAGAAATGCAATAGAAATTCAATGAGCTCCATGTTTAATAGGCAGACTTGCAACATTTGTTGGTGCATCTGTTAGTTTTCCTGGCAGAAGTGGGACATTTGGAGAGGAAATATACATCCGTGTTTGTTCCAGAGTTGGCACAAAATCTGTAAGATGATTCAGCAGCATCCCTGGAGAGATACCAAAGAAAAAGGTTGCCTGGTGGTTTACTACTTGCCAGTCTATGAAGATCATATTTTAAAAAATCAGATTTGATCAAATAAATGTTCATCTTCGGAGAGCATCATTGTTCATACTTAGGAGATCAGATTTTAATTTCAATTTAGAGGGACATGATATTCTGCATAAAAGTCTGAGAATGAATTGGCTTCATTAGGAATGAAAACTGGATTTAGTTCTTTGAAATGCACACATCTGCATTTTAGTTTGTACATCTGCAGAGTTTTAGTTTCCTGGGAAACCACCATGCAAGAGTTTGGATGAAGGGTTCACCACATACTGCTTTATATCCTGGGTGATTTTATGTCTTTTTCTAATAAACTAGAAAACAATATTTCAGCAGTGGAATTCACTTTTGCATGTCTAATTTTCAAATTAATAGAATGGACACCTTGAATGTAATTAAAAATAGGTTATGTTATTTTCTTCTATTTGCTGCTAATGCAAATATGGAGCTTTAGCTCACATTAGTTGACTTCTTGTCTTTTACTGCAAAGCTGAATTGTTCAAATGAATAAAAGCATCTTAAGTTGAAATTTTTGGAGTGAGGAAATTATAAATTGTATGACATATCAGCCTTTGTGTTGTTCTATTTAATCACTGTGTTCTCTAAGCACAGTGAACGCTGTTAATTAAAAAATGATCTACATAGTCTGGGTACAATTAATCTTTATTTGCAGACATTCTGAGGTAAAATAAAGTAAACATTACAAGTAGAGAAAAAAGTCACTCAGTATTTGGTGATTGTGCATGCAGTGGAACACGGTGATGAGGACCAATGAAGAAGACATGAAGACAAGGAAGTGCCTGTTAATGATGCTGTTTTACTTTACATTTTTGAGCAGGAGTCTACAGAGGATCATTTTTATAAATGTGAACACAATCAATAAGAACAAGGGATGTTTGAGAGAAAAAAGAAAATCTAGGCCCAAGTCAGGTAATTTCTCATTTCAGTTGTTACCAAAAAATAAAAATAAAGCACAGAATACCCCACAGAATAGCCGCAGCAGGAGAAGCAAAGAGGAAAAGGACTTCAGGACCCCATTTTAGAAATTCCTTTAGACCACATCAACGTGCTACAGTACAAGGAAAAAGTGAGACAAGTTCTCATTGTCCATGATGTATTTCTGTGAGAGTGGGTATCTTTGAAAACCATACTGGGGTAGAAAAGCTAAGGTTGCTTCCAATTGCCTTCTACTCCTATTCATTTTTTTTAAGGTAACAAAAATAGGTCTTGCTTTTGATAGGGGAGAAGGAAAGAATGTAAATACTTGTCTAAGAGTATTGTGGTGAGTGGCCTTTGGAAAGCTTTATTGACAAGCTCAACCTCAATTATAAATGAAGGGAAAGGCAAAGTGTTTGTAAAGGCAGTCTTTTTATTGGGGTCTCCCAGCAGGTTATTCTGGTCAATGTCCAGGATAAATCAAGAAAGTGAGGAATTCAGAGCCACTAAAATTCTGTGCTCCATTCTACCAGCCTCAATGGCCATTGAGGGTGGGAGTGATAATACTCTCTGGAGTGTGAGCAATTTCCTAGGTGATTGCAAGGGAACTTTTATTTTGGCCAAGAAGACTCCTTCCAGGGGAATCAGTGGGATAAGAAGAAACAAAGACCTAAGTTTTTGAATTTTACAAAGTTATTTCTTTTTTTTTTTTTTTAAAGATTTATTTATTTATTTATTTATCCCCCGCCCCCCTTGCTGCTTGTGTTTGCTGTGTCCATTCGCTGTGTGTTTCTTCCGTGTCTGCTTATCTCCCCCTTGCTGTGAGGTCCTGCTGCATCAGCCCACTGCGCTGCGTGGGCCGGCCTGCTCTCACAAGGAGGCCCCGGGAAGCGAACCCGGGGTCTCCCGCATGGTAAATGGGGGCTCTATCGATTGAGCCACACCCGCTTCCCCAAAGGTATTTCTTGTATGGAACAAATATATATATTTTGCTCAGTCTCCTCTGTTAACACTAACCCTAACCCTAACCCTAATTACAATAACAGCTCATATCTTCTAGTGGTATCTAAGAAAACTATAAGAAGTGCTAAAAAATAAGATGATGGTAATAGTCATAAAATCATCTAACTTTGGAACTGAAAAGAAACTTTTGCATCACCAAAACATAGAAAGTAAATTAATGAAATATGAGCTTACCCCCACCCCCCAGGAAATGGGCAAAACATGGTTTTTGCTCTGTAGTCCAATCTATTAAGGCAGTGGCCAGCCTTCCTCTTAATTATTTGTATGATGCTTGTTCTGCTTTGCTATTGACTTCAGGAAAATGAGGCTTGGCTTTCAAAAATTCTCTGAAGTGAATTCCTATTTTTGCAATTCAGAGGTGGGTCTGAATCTGGCCCAGCTTTCCATGTGGATGATATTCAGTCTTGCAAGTTATCCTTGGGAAGCCAAGTCAACTCTTTAGACATTCTGGATATTCCGGTCTAATACCAAGTGGATTTGGAGTGGAGGTGTGGAGTGGTGTTTCATTAAGATATACACGTGTACTCTAATGGTGACACCTCAGCTGATGCAAATTTAAGGGGTTCTCCAACCAACAAAAACAACAAAATCACCTGTGACAGGTCTGATTTGTTGGCTTTGCTTCAATCCTGAAACTCTAGTCTCTAGGGTAAAGGTGAGAACTTGAGGTTGACTTGATTTTGGTCTTCTACTCAGAAGGAAGAGTGGAGCCTTGGCAACATATGGGGGCTTATTTTAAGTACTCGGCTAAAGAACGCTGAAGGGAGAACCACAGTAATCATAATTACTATTTATTGATTCATTGCTAGGTGCCAGGTACTATGTGATGTACTTTGCATATCTTATTTATTTATGTGATGCCCTCACAATGTAGGTACTGGTATCTCCATTGTAACATTAGTAAACAAAAGCTTAGAGAGGTTTAGCAACTTGTCAATGAGTACTTCAGCAATTAATAGCAAAGCAGGGATTTGAATCCAGCTCTGACCATCCTAAGGTGTGCTCTTAACCTCTGTACCGGATTCTCAGATTTCACAGAGCATTGAAAAATAAGGAACAATAGCAAGGATGAAGAGTTAGACTGAGAGTTGCCAACATTTTGGTTTTGCAAAGGAAAGCCATTTAATGGATTATCCCAACAAAAGAAAGGATATTTTAAAAACAGCAAAAGTAAGAAAGGTATAATGCCAGAAGACAAGACTACCCTTTCCATAGAAATAAATTCAGTTTTATGAAAACTCACTGCAGGGTCCTCATTTTCTCCTCTCCCTGAAGAGTGGTCTGTGATGGGCACCAGTCTGGGATTGGTGTGAGGCAATAGAGTAGCCCTGAGTGGTGACAAACGGCCCTGACACCACACGGCACTGCTCAGGATCTGAGATCACGCCCTACAGGAGCCCATGGCTCAGTGTTGTGCAGAGAGAAACAAAGGTTAGAGTGGCAGGTGAGGGCTCTACGGGTCTTTCTAAAAATGCCATTTTCAGAAGCCCCGAGCAAAGTCTTGACAAAGGGTGAAAGGTATTTAAAGTGAACATGAAGAGAAGGGGATGGATTTGGTAACTCATTATAGTGAAAGGCAATAGGAAAATTCGTAAGATAAAATTTAGCAAAGCTGATGAGGAGAAAGGTGAAGGATGATTGAATAAGGTCATGGGGACTTTTTGCAAAGATGACCACATGTCCTACATCCTCATTAAGGACAAGCTAAAAGGGGACACTGGCTAAAATAGCAGCAGGAAGGTAATAAATCAGACACAGAGAAGCACATGATGACCATAAGTTTTCTGAAATAGTGGAATTAAAAAGAATAAGCCCTGATCTGACTCCTTAGCCTCATTAATTCTTTGCTGTTGACCAATCTGAACAAGGGGATTCATTTTACTGTTCCTCTCATTGCTATTTAGAGCCAAAGCCAAGTTCCAGGACAGGTTTTTTTCTACTTGCCACTTTGCATTATTCACTCAGATAAAATATTTTTACATTTCTTTTTCAGAGATATCTACAAGACTGTAATATGGAACTTTTTTCTTTTTTTAAAGTTTGGAAGGATAAATAAGGCAGACAGTAGAGGAAATGTCACACCTCGATCTCAATTTGGACTTTAGAAATGACAGCAATACTGGCTCTATACAGATACAGGCTAATACTGATACTACCTCTGACTGCGATATTATGCTAAGGAATGTATAATGTCAATTCAGGAAATGGAATGGAAGGGAAAATGTAAGTATTATGATAAGGGCCTGGCAATGTCAAACACAGTGTGTGGTAGTCTGGCACTAAGACCTGAATTCTAGCTTTTCCTTTTCCTCTAACAGTGTCTGCTCTGTATACCTTTGCACTTACCTTGTTCACCACCATCAAGCTATGATTATTATAAAGGAGATAGCAGACATAAATTAGCCTTCTTGGAAGAAAACCTTTAATAACACGTGTACCTTTTTTAAAAACAACTTTACCAGGTACATTATCTTTATCCTTATGACAACCTGGTAAGGAAGATAAAATTTTCTCCATTTCATATATGAGAAATCTGTGACCCAGAGAAGTTAGGTGACTTTCTGAAAGCTACACAGTAATGGAGATGAGATTGAAAACCCGGGCTGTCTAGTTCCAAACCTTGTTGTGGTATACTACGTTACACCTGCTTACTTTTAAAATACAGACATCAGGACTTCTTTCCCCCTTAAACTTTTTATTTTGAAATAGTTTCAAACCTACAGGACAGTTGCAAAAATAATACAAAACCCAAGCAAAGAACTCCAACATACCCACTTCCACCATACCCAGGTCCACTAACTTTAACATTTTGTCTCTTTTGCTATATCATTTTCTTAACACCCCCCTCACCTGCCTCCTTATCTCATCTATCTACCATCTATCTATTTTCTAAACATTTGAGAGTGGGTTGTATATATCATATTCCTTGAATATTTAATACTTCCATGTATATTTCCTGAGAACAAGGATATTCACTTATGTAGCCACTTTATTTTTTTAATTTAATTTAATTTAATTTATATATATATATATTTTAAAAGATGCTTAGATTACATAAATGTTACACAAAAATTACAGGGATTCCCATGTTCCCCACTTCCCACACCTCCCATAACATCCCACATAAACATCTTTCATTAGTGTGGCTCATCACCTGTAATGGATATACATATCCTGGAGTATGTAGCCACTTTAAGTACAGTTATCAAGTTCAAGAAATTTCACATTGATATAAAGTTTAGAGATTATATTCCAATTTTTTCATGTCCCAATAGTGTCCTTTTGAGCCTTTTATCCTTTATTACTAGATCCAGCAGAGGATTATGTACTGCATTTAGTAATCAGTCTTTTTAGTCACTTTTTTTTTTTAATTGTGGGAACATACGTGTAATAAAACTTCCCCATCTCAACCACTCCCAGGTATACCATTCAGTGGGATTAATCACATTCACAATGTTGCTCTACCCTCACCACTGTCCATTACCAGAACTCTCCCATCACCCCAAACAGAAACCTTACACCCATTATGCATTAACTCTGTATTCCACCCCCCCAGCCCCCACTCCTGGTAACTTGTACTCTACTTTCTGTCTCTAAGAATTTGCATATAACTATTTCATGTAAGTAGAATCATACTATATAAATGTCCTGTCTGACTTATTTCACTCTTTGTGATGTCTTCAAGTTTCATCCATGTAGCAACATGTATAAGAATTTCATTCCTTTTTAAGACTGAGTAAAATTCCATTGCATGTATATACCACATTTTGTTTATCTATTCATCTGCTGATGGACATTTGGGTTGCTTTTGGCTATTGTGCATAATGCTGCTATGAACACTGGTGTACAAATGTCTGAGTCTCTGCTTTCAATTCTTTTGGGTATATACCTAGAAGTGGGATTGCCAGATCATATGGTAATTCCACGTGTAACTCTTTGAGAACTGCTAAACTGTTTTCCACAGATGCTGCACCATTTTATACTCCCACCAATAACATACTAAGGTTCCTATTTCTCTGCATCCTCGCTAGCACTTATTTTCCTATTTTTTGAAAATAGTCATTCTAGTGGGTGTAAGGTGTTGCAGACCTGAGGACTTTTTGCAAAGATAACGGGTGGTAAGTAGGTCTAGGATAGGGCCTGAATTCTGCACTTCTACATGCTCCCAGATGTTGCCCATACTTTTGGTCCTTGGGCCACATTTTGAATGCCACCCCCCAATCACATTTAAATACAGTCATAACTTGGTGCTTGACTGCTTTGAAACTCCTCGATTTTGGTACTTGACACATTTTGA